>CM069590.1:9598690-9804885 GCA_035771175.1 Paratinospora sagittata | reverse complement strand
TGAGATTAATTTATCTAGATTCGACCCGAGTTGGACTACAAAGGTATAAAGATCTCTCAACGAATGGTAACTTTACGAGAGGGGTTTTGAACTCACAACCTCGCTTAAGAAGAACGAATGTCAAGTCATCCAAACCAACCAAATGTTGGTAACTATGAGAATTTACTAATATTGCCACCATCATATTAAAATCATGCTCCCGTTCACATGTGGCACGTTAATTTCTGTAAGATGATCATCGGGACCCATCAAAAACCGTGATTGTATAAAATTGATTTATTTAAACGGTTGAGATCAACCTGTGAGTTGACATGATCTCTTTATTAAGGCAAGACAAAGAGCATCTTTTATTTTCTCGGCTATTTTGAGGAAATTCAGTTAGGATTTTCTTGGATTCAACTTCTAAAATTAAGATAAGATTTCATCAAAGCGTCACGAAAACTACCATATATGCTTTATTTCCTTGCTTAGCTCCTCTCAGTTGCCTTTCATTTTCAGATTCGTGTGATTCGGTAGAATTGCTCGTATAACACTACTTCATAGGAAGCTTACGTGTCGTTTGCCCATTTCTTGTTGCTAAAAAGATTTGCATGCATTTAACTCCACGGAAGCCTTTCTTTCCTTCTTCGTTTTCCCTTACATATTTTTTGTTTGTTATTTTTTAAAATTATATATGGAGTTTATTTTTCATAATACCATTCAATTACAAAAATAAAAATAAATTACATATTCCTCCATACCTTGATCTTGATGGAGACCATTCAATATAATATTACAATCATATTTGATCAATATTATCCATTATTAATTAAAATTCAACAGTCTAGCTAATTTAATTTTAGGATAGCTAGCCAAAATCTTTAAAAAAAAGGATTAAACCACTCGTGGGTCACCGGTCATTGACAATAAATCCAAAGTAATTATAATTTTGGATATAATCATTATTTGAATTTAGTTTTGATTGGTCAACTAAGATCTTCTCATAGGTCCATAAATTATCTTTTAATTAATCAAATTATTATGCCCTTAACCCAATTCAAATAATGGTGTATATTAATTTCAGGGAGGTAAGTAAGTCACTAGAAACAAATGTTAGCTAGTTTTAATGGTGTGTACTTGAACCGCTTCACTTTAGGTAGAAAGTTCGGTTATCACACCTTACTAATAAATTAGAGTTTTCTTTCCCCTAGTAAAAATAGGAACATGACTATAATAGTTGGTTTGCATAGTCCTCATTCAGGTTCTTTATGTCATTCATCGTTATGTTCGTTTTTTTGGCTTACTAATGGATCATGACTTCCTCTAACCTTTTTGTTGTGTCAATATTTTAAAAAAAAGTTGGTAACCAAAAAAACATAATTTAATTTACTGTATTCATTTGATAATAATAGAGAAAAATAAATAAATAAATAAAAAGTGGAACAAACTTGCCTTTGAAATCACAGTTAAAGTTAAAATGCCAAAAGAAAAAAAAAAACGGCTCCGTATGAAACACTCCATAAGAGAAGTTTTACCGAATCATCCATATTTCTTTCTGTTTTTTCCTTTTTCTGTTTTTAAAATTTCCAAAAGCTCACAAAGCTGTGGCGTACAACCCAACATCACCTTCTCTGCCGTCTTTCAAGCTGAATTTCCTCATCAGCTGGAATATATGTACACACAACCCTCGCAATCTCCTACGTTAATAATAAACTAAGAACACACACACACATATATAAGGGAAACTAAAGGGACCCAGAAACAGAAACTTTCTCAAATCATCAAAGTTTTCCTATTTTGTCATCAATAATGGAAGATCAAATTGTATAATCCATGGAAGGAAGGAAGAGTTTTTAGAGACAGTTTAAGTTATGATCATATCAGTACTATTGTATGACGAGTGACTGTATATGTAAATAAAGATATATGTATATGAGAATAAGAAGAGGACGGTGATTTTAACTTGGAAAAAGCATTCAAACGGATTAGTGCATTCATCAACTCTGAAGGGCGAAGAAGGATGGTGTGGTGGTTGTGTTGGGTGGTGGTGGTGGCCGCCGCAGTGGTTGGAGGAGGTGGTGATCAAGTAAGAGGAGAGAATAATAATGTTAGTTATGATGGAAGATCACTTATCATTGAAGGGCAAAGAAGGATTCTCTTCTCTGGTTCCATTCATTATCCAAGAAGCACTCCTGAGGTAACTCCTCTTCCATTGAAATCTATTCTCTTTTCTCCTTTAATCTTTTTGTGTGTGTTTATTTTTTATTTTTTTTATGATCGAAGACAGAATTGATAAAGTTGCTTGTGAATTAATTTGCATTCTTTAAAGGGTGTGGGCTTTTTCCATTGATCAGATTGAGAATAAAGCAAGCTAGCTTTTGTTTAGAAAAAAAAAAAGATAATTGGGAAGAAAATAAAAGGGCGATGTAGAGTAAGCAAAATCATTCAACTCTCATTGCTTTTTAGTAGGTAAAGGGTGTTTTATGATCTCCTTTTCATTATTATTATTATTATTTTGGTAATTCTGTGGTATTGATTTCTTAGAACACCCAATTAGTTTTTAAGATATGTGCAAATCTTTGATACTGATGTAGATTCATGTTCATCACACCAAATCCAAGTTTTGTTACCTTATTTTGAATTTCTCCTAAGACAGTCTAATATTTTTATAAAGAAAGTAATGTTACATGTACGTTAGAAGTCAACGTTATTTTTTTGCGTTAGCACCTAGTCTCCTTTGAATATTTTGAAAATATGCATGTATTTGATGATGTTGTACAATATATGCACATTCTCAAAATATCAATGAGAGCAGAGTGTTTGAGTCAAAAAAATGACGTTGACAACTAGTGTATATAAAACTATTTTTCTTGTATAAAAAGGGTCCTAAGATTTTTTTTAAGAAATAGTTTGATGAAATTTATAAAACAAGACGTTAAATGTGACTTTTGCAAGAATAATTAATCTGACCTTAGGTGTGAGCTTGGCTTTAAGATAGTGTTTGGCTTTTTGTTATGTTGATTGGTAAAATCAAGTAATTTTATTTGAATTTAAGAATTTTTATCAGCTATTAGTATTCAAAGTGGTTGACTTCTTGTTAAGCAGAAAGAATAACAAAATATATGTACGTGCTAATTTAGCATTGGATTTTTTGTCCCTTTTTTAACAATTGATGAAATACAAATGAGTGATCACAATGATAGTAATTAATTAAAGGTCAAATTGAAAAAGATACAATTTAGCAGAATATTGATTATTTTAAGAGGGCTAAAATAGATAAAAATAACAATAATTAACATTTAATTTTTAAGGAGTAATTGTAAATGACCTTGTTACCTACAGCCATAATTATGTAAAATATTATAGAAATGGAAAACAACAAAGAAAAAAAGAAAATTAAATCAAGAATATTATACAGTTATAGTAAAGAAAATTAATGGTGCGTTTGGTTTAGGATTTAGATATAATTTTTTATATCCAAAAACTTAAAAACACAAAAAATCTATTTGGTTGAAGTGAATTCGAAAACAGTTTCTCACTTTTTATAAAAAAAATATATTATTTTTAGAAAATAATAAAACATCATTTTTTGAGTTTTCTATTTTCTGATTGGATCCAAGTTTTTAAATCACCAACCAAATACAACTTAAGATATTATTTGAAAATAAATTATTAGTGAGAATCTCAAGATTCGTTATACTTAGGTCACAAAGTTGACTCGTTGAATTGTGCGAGTTGAGTCAACTCAGTGGTAGTATCTAGTTACAAATTTGAAATAGTGACAAGAAATTTAAATATGATTTTTAAAAATAAGTTTTAAAAAACTTGTTTTTAGAATTTATTTTTTTGAAAACAAGAAAAACAATTTTTTTATTGTATTCTTGTTTCCTTCACATAGACTTAAAGTTAATTTTTTATTTATTTATTTATTTAGTTAGTTTTTAGAGTCAAAGTATTCCCGACTCTTATTTATATATTGTTGAAGTAAGTAGATAATTAGATCTTTTGAGCCACTTTTTTATATAATTTTTTTCTGAACCAATTAATATTTAATTAGAATCATGAAGATTCACATCCATAAATTAATGGGTGATTAATATAATATACCATATATATAAATCCATATTTTATATTTCATCATAATTAGAATTTATAGAAAACCATGTTCACCTATCATATGATAATGAAACATTGCTAAATATTATAGAAATGGAAAACAACAAAGAAAAAAACAAAAATTAAAAAAAGAATATTATACTGTTATAGTAGAGAAAATCAAGATATTGTTTGAAATAGTGGCAAGAAATTTAAATATTGTTTTTAAAAATAAGTTTTTAAAAACTTATTTTTAGAATTTATTTTTTTAAAACAGGGAAGACAACTTTTTATTGTATTCTTGTTTCCTTCCCAGATTTAAAGTTAAAATTTTAAAACAGTTTTTAAATCTTGAAAAGATAGCTCTACCAAACACACTTTCCAAGAATTTTGAATTTAAAAACACAAAATAGTTTTTAAATATCATACCAAACACACCCTTAATATTTCAAACCACTTTCTAGTTTTTTTATTTATTTGAAAGTCAAAGTACTCCTTGTTGGGAAAAAACGATGGTGGGAGCGAAATCAGTTTCACAATCCCAGGACAATTTCCCAAACTAAAAATACAACAAAGATAACACCAACAATTTTAGCGTGGAAAACCCTCCAAAGATGAGGTAAAAACCACGGGACCCGTAAGCCGCTTAAAGAAACTTCCACTATAATCAAATGGGATTACAAACTTCACCCTTAGGTGGATCTCTCACAAATATACACTCACTCAGTATCTTCAATTTGTGGATAACACTTCACAAATTGGCTCACACTTTTTCTTCTCAAAGAAACTCTCTTTGAGGCTCTCTAGATCTCTAGAATTAGATCTCTCTGAATATTTGATCTCTCTCAGATGATATTCAAGAATGAAATTAGGGCTCTATTTATAGGAGTTTAAACAGAGGCTTTTCTGTAATTTTTGGTCCTTCCCACGTGAAGTCTGCAGCTTGCCCCACGTGAAGTCCGTTGAATTCTTCACCCACGTGAAATCTGTTGTCGACCATGCATGCATATTTTGTTTTTGTTTAATGAGTTGATGAGGTGGACCCCATCAAATCTCCCCCTCCACCTCATGTGGAACAGAGCTCCTCCACACCGGCAATCTCTCTACAAATAGCAAGCTTTTCTCTGGTCAGGGATTTCGTCATCATATCTGCCCCGTTGTCATTAGTATGGATCTTCTCAACTTGCAGCAGTTTATTTTCCAGCACATCACGAATCCAATGATACCGCACGTCGATGTGCTTGGACCTTGAATGGAAAGTTGAGTTCTTGCTGAGGTGAATTGCGCTTTGACTGTCGCAATAAAGAACATATTTTTCTTGGTTCTGCTGCAATTCTTGTAGGAACTTTTTCATCCACAAGATCTCCTTACAACCTTCAGTGATTGCAATGTACTCTGCTTCTGTGGTACTTAAAGCAATACACTTCTGTAATCGTGATTGCCATGAGACAGCTCCCCCTGCAAAGGTTATTAGGTACCCGGATATCGACTTTCTCGTATCCACGTCGCCAGCCATATCTGAATCTGTAAATCCTTCTAATACAGATTTACCATTACCAAAACATAAACAATGACTAGTAGTACCTCTAAGATACCTGAGTATCCATTTGACTGCTGTCCAATGTTCCTTTCCAGGATTTGATAGAAATCGGCTCACAACACCAACTGCATGAGCAATGTCTGGTCTGGTGCATACCATAGTGTACATTAGACTGCCAACTACTGATGCATAGGGTACCTTGCTTATCTCTGATTTCTCCTCCTCGCTTGAAGGACACTGGCTCGAATTAAGCTTGAAGTGGCTTGCCAGTGGAGAACTAACAGGTTTAGCTTTGCTCATGTTGAATCGCTATAAGACTTTCTCAATATACTTTTCTTGAGATAGCCAAAGTTTCTTGTTCTTCCTGTCACGAACAATCTTCATGCCAAGGATTTGTTTTGCGGGTCCTAAGTCTTTCATGGCAAAGGACTTGCTCAACTCTTTCTTCAACGTGTTAATCTTGCCAATATCTTGGCCTACAATTAACATATCATCAACATAAAGCAAAAGAATAATAAAATCACCATCAGAGAATTTCTTGATGAAGACGGAGTGATTAGCTGTCGTTCGGTTGTACTCCGTTTGCTCCATGAACGAGTCAAACTTTTTATACCACTGCCTCGGTGCCTGTTTCAAACCATACAGACTCTTCTTTAGCCTGCATACCAGCTTCTCTTTTCTTTTAACTTGGAAACCTTCGGGTTGCTCCATATAGATTTCCTCGTCAAGATCACCGTGTAAGAATGCAGTTTTTACATCAAGTTGTTCAACCTCCAGATTAAGACTAGCTGCCAAGCCAAGAACAACTCGGATTGAAGACATTTTTACCACCGGTGAGAAGATTTCATCGAAGTCAACGCCTTTCTTCTGTCCGAATCCTTTCACAACCAATCTTGCTTTGTATCGAGGTTGCGAGCTCCCTTCTTCGCTTTTGATTCTGTATACCCACTTGTTCTTGAGGGCTTTCTTTCCTTGCGGTAATTTCACCAAGTCAAATGTGTGGTTCTCATGCAGAGATTTCATTTCTTCCTGCATGGCTTTCATCCACTCAGTCTTATGTTCGTCAGTGATAGCTTCGGTATAGCTCTCCGGTTCTCCCCCGTCAGTGAGCATCACATAGTCACTAGGAGGATATCTTTGACTTGGTTGTCGCTCTCTGGTAGATCTCCTTAGCTGTGCTTCTGGTTGGACTTGTTCAGGAACTTGTTCAGGAACTTGTTCTGGTTCTGAACTGTGAGCTGGTGGAGCATCATCATCAGTATCTGGTGCAGCTTCCTTGTCATCTGAATTTGGTGGTGGAGAGACTGGTTCCAAATTAACTGGAAGTTCTTCTGATTGTGGCTTTTCAGGTTTCTAAAACTCCTCGATCGTCTGATCTTCAAGAAACACCACGTCTCTGCTTCTGACAATCCTTTTGTTAACAGGATCCCAAAGTCTGTAGCCGAATTCTTCATGAGAATATCCCACAAAGATACACTGTTTTGCTTTTCCATCCAGCTTGGACCTCTCGTCTCTAGGGATGTGAACAAATGCTCTGCAGCCAAATACTTTCAAGTGTTTGTAAGAAACGTCTTTCCCCGTCCAAGCTTTTTCTGGTACGTCGTAGTTCAGTGGAACTGATGGAGAAAGGTTGATTAAATCGACTGCTGTCCTCATTGCCTCCCCCCAATAGGAGTTTGGCAGTTTTGCATTTGAGAGCATACATCTTACTCTTTCACAAATGGTTCTGTTCATCCTCTCTGCGACACCGTTGTGTTGAGGTGTCTTTGGTACCGATTTTTCCAGCCTGATGCCGAAACTTCTGCAGTACTCCTCGAATGATCCGCGATACTCACCGCCATTGTCTGATCGTACACACTTCAAACGTCTGCCAGTTTCTCTCTCAACTTTTACATGAAATTGCTTGAAAACTTCCTGCACTTGATCTTTAGTTTTCAAAGCAAAGGCCCACACTTTTCTAGAGTGATCATCAATAAAAGTTACAAAATAATGAGCACCTCCTAGTGTCTTACAACTCATTGTACAGACATCTGTGTGTATTAAATCTAGAATATTTGCCTTTCTAGATGGTGGGGAACTACGAAATGCAACTCTATGTTGTTTACCCATAATACAATCAACACAAGTACGTAAAGATGTACCTGTCATTCCTGGCAAGTGCTCCTTCTTGGAAAGAATTCTGAGACCCTTTTCACTCATGTGGCCGAGCCGCTTATGCCATAACTCGGTGGGAACTTCTTTCCTCATGGTATTTACTTCTTCTTTACACAGCTTGGCTTCTGTGTGGTAGAGTGATGCATCTTTCTTGCCTCTGGCTACTACCAAGTTTTCTTTGGTGAGCTTCCATTTTCCTTCACCAAAGTTATTATTGTAGCCATCGTCGTCAAGCATTCCGGTGGAGATCAAATTGAGGGGTATATCTGGAACATGCCTCACATCTTTCAAGAGTAACCTGTATCCAAGGTTAGTTTCTAAATAAATATTACCGATGCTGATAATTTTGGATGCATTATCATTTCCCATCCTCACTCGTCCAAAATCACCTTGCGTGTAGGCTGAGAAAAAATCTCGTCGTGAGGTGACATGGTAGGATGCACCTGAGTCAACTACCCATGTAGAGTCTTGACATGTAAGGTTGACATAGTCAGCATCTCGAACAATGCCAACTTCTTCAGTGAGAGTTGCGGTGTCATTTGTTCGGGTTTCTGCTTCTTGATTTCTGGATCGTTCCGCCTTTAACTTTCGACATTCTCGAATGAAATGTCCGGGATTATCGCAGTAATGACAGTTCTTGTCATGCCTTGATCTGGACGTCGAGCATCCTCTTTGCTGTCTTTGGCTACGAGGATTTCTGCTGTTACTCCTTCCGTGCCATTCTTGCTTGCTTGTGCTTTCTTCCATTTGAGTCGTCAGTCAACAGGTTTCGCGGAGCTGGACACTTTTTCGGCTATGAATAGTACTCTGTAAATAGTACCCCTTGTGAATAGTACTGCGTGAATAGTATTCAATGAATAGTACTCCTTGTGAATAGTATCCGTAAATAGTATTTTGTAAATAATACTACTATTCTAAATAGTATCTGCCGACAAAACAGTGTCGTATACGTAAACAGTGACGTATATGTAAATAGTACTGTATGTATGAACAGTACCTTCGCGAAAACAACCCAATCTCTGATACCACTTTGTTGGAAAAAAACGATGGTGGGAGCGAAATCAGTTTCACAATCCCAGGACAATTTCCCAAACTAAAAATACAACAAAGATAACACCAACAATTTTAGCGTGGAAAACCCTCCAAAGATGAGGTAAAAACCACGGGACACGGGACCCGTAAGCCGCTTAAAGAAACTTCCACTATAATCAAATGGGATTATAAACTTCACCCTTAGGTGGATCTCTCACAAATATACACTCACTCAGTATCTTCAATTTGTGGATAACACTTCACAAATTGGCTCACACTTTTTCTTCTCAAAGAAACTCTCTTTGAGGCTCTCTAGATCTCTAGAATTAGATCTCTTTGAATATTTGATCTCTCTCAGATGATATTCAAGAATGAAATTAGGGCTCTATTTATAGGAGTTTAAACAGAGGCTTTTCTGTAATTTTTGGTCCTTCCCACGTGAAGTCTGCAGCTTGCCCCACGTGAAGTCCGTTGAATTCTTCACCCACGTGAAATCTGTTGTCGACCATGCATGCATATTTTGTTTTTGTGTTAATGAGTTGATGAGGTGGACCCCATCACTCCTGACTCTTATATATATATTGTTGAAGTAAGTAGATAATTAGATCCTCTAAGCCACTTTTTTATATATTTTTTTTCTGAACCAATTAATATTTAATTAGAATCATGAAGATTCATATCCATAAAATGGGTGATTAATATAATATATATACCTCCAATATTGGTACCATATATATATATATATATATATATATATCCATATTTAATAATTCAAAGAAAACCATGTTCACCTATCATATGAAAATGAAGAATGTTAATATTTTTTTATTGCTAAAATGTTTTTCAGATGTGGCCATCTTTGATTTCAAAGGCGAAAGAAGGTGGAATAGATGTAATTCAGACCTATGTGTTTTGGAATTTACATGAACCTCAACAAGGAAAGGTATAATCTCTCTACAACTCACACTCTCTCCTTGTCTACTAGGATTGATCTAGTCACACATACATACATAAATATATATATATATATATAAGTCTAATATAATGTATGAAAAATTAATGGTGAATAAGTATTAATATTTCATATCATGTTCAAATTATGTTACTTTACTATTATTTTTATTAACTGTTTGAGTTTTTCGGGTAGCACAGTATAATTTTGAGGGAAGATATAATTTGGTGGAATTTGTGAAAGAAGTGCAAGGACAAGGCCTTTATGCAACCATTAGGATCGGACCTTTCATTGAGAGTGAATGGACTTACGGGTACGTTTTCCTTTTCTTAATCAAATTCAATCACCTTAGCCACATGTAAACAAGCAATTAGTCAGGACATGTGGAATACACTCATTGGCTAAACCCATAAATGATATATATATATATATATATATTTTAAAGTTTGTAAAGAGGATAATGGATATGCAAAGTAAACACAATAGAAAGGTCTACACGCTTCAAAAAAATAGTGAATGAGAAATTAAATTTATAACAATTAAATATTTTAAATGCTTCGATGACCATAACACTCTGACGAAGACTAGAGTTTGAGTCACATCAATGATTAGTAGCTTACCCAGTTAGGCATATACTTTTCCTCTTATAAGATGGAAGGTCTAATTCTCCTTAGCCTCATATAAGGTAAGTAGTTGTTGTGCCCTTATTTTGAGGGCTTGTTGCGGCTCTATCAAGCCTTTATATAGGCATTTGGTCTCCATATGAATAGTTGGAATTGCCCTTGTTTTATAATTTTTCATTCACTATTTTTCCAACACCCATTTAATTAGAATATCTAGATGTGTATTAAACAAATGATAATTAATCACATAACTTTTAGGTTGCACCTTAAAATCTTGGTTCATGAATATAAACGGTTTAGATATGGATGCAAAGGCACAAAAACTGTTGATGATCCATTTGTTATTTAAGACATAAAAATACTCCTTATCTTCTATAACTTATGATTTTTTTTTAAAAAAAATTTGTAACCTATGAAAGATCAGGCTACCATGATTTTAAACTAATTGGTGAAATTAGAGAATATTTTGTCTCAAATTTGAATCCATACTGTCTAATAAGTGTCTTGGTGAACGATTCTTGCTTAACTGATATGTTTATGTGTTGCAGGGGACTACCGTTTTGGTTGCATGATATCAAACATATTGTTTATAGAAGTGACAATGAGCCCTTCAAGGTATCATGAATCGACTTAATTAATAAATCTTAGACTCATCAATATTTATCAAGGCACCCTCAAGCGACGGTCAGGTGCTAAAGCTTAGGACTCAGTGTTCTTTGGATGTTGGGAGTGTTGAAGACGTTTAGTACCCAACATTCCAAAACATCTAAACGATGTTAAGTGTTGACGTTAGAACATGACATTGAAACCCAACATCTTTTCAATTTTTTTCATATTTATTTTGTGAGATTTATGGAGGCCAATATGCTACTTTTATTACTAATGGCTCTATAATTTGTTAATGTTTGCAGTACTACATGCAAAATTTTACAACCAAAATAGTCAACGTGTTGAAGTCAGAGAATTTATATGCTTCACAAGGAGGCCCAATCATACTATCACAAGTAAGTTTTTTTTTTATTATTATTAATAAGGTTCAACAAGTATTTGACTCTGTTTGGTTAGTGAGCCGGATACAGTTTTTATATATCCAAAAATTTAAAAATATCTAAAACTTGTTTAGTCGAAAAGATTTAGAAAATAATTTTTAACTTTTTGTTAAGAAAACAAGTTGTTTCTAAAAAATGATAAAAAAGTTATTTTTCAAGTTTTTTCTTTTTAAATTGTATTCTTGTTCCTTAAAAAATTAAATCTAAATTTGAATATTTGTTAAAAACCAATACAATTCTTTTGATTATTTATTTATTTATTTATTTATTTATTTTGATGGATTTGTGAATGGGATGAAAAAATGTAGATTGAGAATGAGTACAAAAATGTGGAAGCAGCATTTCATGAGAAAGGGCCTCCTTATGTTCTTTGGGCTGCAAAAATGGCTGTGGACCTGCAAACTGGTGTTCCATGGGTGATGTGCAAGCAAGATGATGCTCCTGATCCTGTGGTACTGTAATTTCTTCTCATTCAAATTAAAGCATCAAACTATACGTTATTCATTTATTATAAGCTAATTTACTTTTCTGAACTTATAAAAATCTCATGATTTTTACAGATTAATGCATGCAATGGCATGAATTGTGGAGAAACATTTGCAGGACCAAACTCACCCAATAAACCAGCTATATGGACAGAGAACTGGACATCATTGTATAAATTTATTCAAACTCCTTCCTCATTCAATTATATTTTAATAATTCTAGCATTTCATCTTACCCAATAGATTTAAGTTCTTGGTGTTGAAAATTATATAATATCTTAAGATAGTTAAGAAAAGAAAAAAAAAAAAACAGAGTTACTAACTAGTACCTCCAAACTCATTAATGCTTAAATTGCAAGTTGAACACAATTTCTTTCTCTTAACAACACCATTTTCCTCTCGTGAAGCTACCAAGTGTTTGGTGGAGAGCCAAACATAAGGTCTGGTGAGGAAATTGCCTTTGCTGTGGCACTTTTCATTGCAAGGAAGTATGGAAGTTATATTAACTACTACATGGTAGGAACAATTTCCATCTTTTGATCGTAAAAAGTCACTATTAACAGAATCCCATATGCATTTTTAAGTCTAATTTTATGATTTTGAACATAGTATCATGGAGGAACAAACTTTGGAAGAACTGGGTCTGCTTATGTAACGACGAGTTATTATGACCAAGCGCCTTTGGATGAATATGGTAACTTAGTATATTTTCAAGTTAACATGTGATTACTTTCCTTTGGTCATTTACTTTGTCAAATGAAACTTGAATTGTTTAGTTGGTAAATGCAGGTTTGATCAGGCAGCCAAAATGGGGGCATTTGAGAGAGTTGCATAGTACCATAAAATCGATCTCTGGAACTTTGCTCGAGGGAACTCGTACAAATTTCTCTCTAGGTCCATTACAGGAGGTAAGAACACAAAAACAAGAAAGAAAGAAGGGTTAGTAATTTGCATTTTATGTTTTTTTTTTTTTTCTTATATCTCTTTACTCAAATGTTCAATGCAAATGTAAATCAAGAAAAGGTGTACTCAAAATACAAGGGTCTTGGCTCGAAGGGGTCCGGGGAAGGAATGATATTTGCAGCCCTACCTCCTTATTGGAAACATTTTTATAAATCAATACAAAAAAAAAAAATGTAAAATAAAAAAATTGTATTATTTAGACAATATGTTAATGATGAAACTTAAACTTGTGTATCATCTCTTTCTCTTGAATGTGCTTAAAAGTGTTTTCTTTTCTTCTGTCAAGAAATCCTAAGTATAATTCAGGATCTAACATTAAGAAATATAACAAAACTTGGGTCTAGCACCAAAATCTGGTGTGATTTTCATCTGTAATTCCTTTTTTTTTCAATCTAATTCTTATTCATCATTTTTATTTAATTCAGGCACATGTTTTCCAAGGAAAATCCAGTGAATGTGTAGCTTTTCTTGTGAACAACGACAAAAGAAGCAGTTCTGAAGTGCAGTTTCAAAACTCATTATATGAATTGCCTCCAAGATCAATTAGCATCTTATCAGACTGCAAGAATGTGATATTTAACACAGCAAAGGTGATTTCTGCTTCTTCAAGCATCACTGACTCATTCAACGAGAACGAAAAATAAGTCTTCTAATTAATACTTCACTACTCTTCATTCTTCTTTCTTTCTCTACAGGTAAGCACACCAGGAAATTCAAGATCAGTTGTATCAAGCCAAAAACTCGGTTCAGAAGAAAAATGGCAAAAGTTCAAGGAAGTTGTGCCTAACTTTGATGATACATCAACCAGAGCAAATAAGTTGTTGGAGCATATGGGCACAACTAAAGATACTTCTGATTATCTTTGGTATACCTTTAGGTGAGCCTTAGTCAAATTTTACTATCTACCTTGAAAGTAATATCAAGAATCTCATAGTTTTTCAAAATTTGAGAGATTGTGATGATTAATTCGATGCAAGATGCAGCTTTGAGCATGATAAAACTGATGATGACGATGATGAAGTTGTTCTTCATGTCAACTCTCTCGCACATGTAGTTCATGCTTTTGTTAACAATGTACACGCAGGTATTTCTCAACTATTCATACTTGAGCATTATAATTAGTATCATTCTTAGTTACCCAAGTTGTATCCTTTGTTTTTTTTTTTTTCTTGTGCAGGAAGTGTACATGGAAGTCATGACACTAAAGGCTGTAGTCTTAACCAAACAATTTCATTAAATGATGGGCAGAACAATATTTCATTGTTAAGTGTAATGGTTGGATTACCGGTATGAAATCCATCTCACATATACTTTGAAACTATAGCTGCTTCTTGATATGAAATTGACGTCGACTTTTATTTTATATGAAGGACTCAGGAGCATTTCTTGAGAGAAGGGTTGCCGGGCTAAGAAGGGTGACAATTATTCAAGGCAAAGAAGAAAAAGATTTCGGTGAAAATCCATGGGGATATCAGGTTTTGTACAAAATACTTGCATATGTTGTATTTTCAAACACAATATTTACAACTCTTTAGCAGCTAATTTCAATAGTATATAGGTTGGTCTATTAGGAGAACAGAAACAAATATATACAGATAAAGGAATCAATGAGGTTCAATGGAACAATATCACAAGCTCTCCTCAGCAGCCTCTTACATGGTACAAGGTAATCATATAAGCCCATTTTGGATATCAATATCTTATCTCATAAAGTTAAATGTTTGGTATCAAAAGCAGAGTAATTGTTGCAGTTCTGAGGTAGTTCTTGCATTGCTTGAAACTATACTTGTAGCTTTTTTTTAGTTCACTTGGTACATGGATTCATGGATACATGAAACTCTGATTGATTGTTCATTTTGCAGACAACATTTGATGCACCCCAAGGAGATAACCCAGTTGCTTTGAATCTTGGTTCCATGGGGAAAGGAGAAGGTTGGGTTAATGGCCAAAGCATAGGTCGATATTGGCCCTCATTTTACACTTACAAAGGAAAATCATCACAAGAATTGTGCGTACTAAAACGACTTTTGCTTAACTCTATTGAAGCATTTGGATGTTATTTTTCTTATAACTCTTGGCATAAAGTAGCTATTCTTAAGACTTCAACATGTGTTCTTATTAGCGTTAAACTTATACAATGCAGTGAAACAGTGACCATATCGACCTCTTATAGAAATCACTGAACCCAAAAGCTATAGCTGATAAATGAGAGATTAGGATTTAAAGTTTTGGGTTTTGGGTATAAGGTAAATGAGAGATAAACACGCAAATGCTTGCAAAGAGGTTTGAACTTAAGGGCCTCTAAAATAATAAAGCTTTGATGTCATGTTATAAATCACTTAACCCAAAAGCTATATCTAATAAATAAAGACCCAACCATCTATATCAACGAACATAGACATTAACAATCTCACTATGATTTTTATTTCTTGTGTTTAGGTATCATGTGCCAAGATCCTTCCTAAAACCTTTGGAAAACCTGCTAGTTTTGATGGAGGAGATGAAAGGGGACCCTTTAAATATTGCTTTGAGTACAATTTCAGCAAGTAAAGTTTGTGACCATGTTCCTCAATCCCATCTAGCATCAGTTCTCAAGTTTGGAATGCAAGAGAGAGGTGGCAGAGGACCAAGAATTAGACTAGAGTGCTCTTCAGGAATGACTATCTCGAAGATAGTATTTGCAAGCTTTGGTAACCCCTCTGGTGATTGTAAAAGCTATGCTGTTGGTAGCTGTCACTCATCTAATTCTACAACAGTGGCAGAACAGGTGAGGTTTTCTTTTTTTTTTTTTGTTATTTGTAATGATAAAAATTTTAAAGGGTATTTATATATTATTCTGTAGTATTCTTGTTTTAGCTGATTTTTCCAATAAATCGCTGGGCATGTTAATATCACTTTAAAATTTATTTATTTTTTCAAGAAAATTGTTACTGTTCTGTTTTCTGACTTTTGTATCAACATTTCAGGCTTGTCTAAGGAAGCAACGTTGCTCCATTCCAATGTCAATCCACAAATTTGGTGGAGATCCATGTCCAGGAGTTCCAAAATCTTTGTTAGTTGATGCTCAATGTGGGCAAGATTGATTATTTATGTAACATATCAATGTGATCCTTCATAATTCCATTCATTTTACTAGGGATATTTCTATCACCCTCTATTTTTTTTTCTTTGGTTATTGTAATAAACTGTCATTTAATACTATAGATGATTACAATTTCAATTTCCCTACAAACATGGATAAAGAAGATCTCTCTATTTTTTTCTTTATCTAGTAAATGTACGACAAAGAGACTTAAACTCACGATCTCTTATCAAATTGAAAGCTTTAATATAATGTTCGAAGCCGGACCTACTGTATTATTAATTATTAAATAATATAATATTATCAAAGCTATTATATTATGTGTACTGGTGTAATAATTATGGTAGTATCAAAACTACTCTTAAAGGTAGGGCCAGCTCTTTGGGTAGACTAGTTAGGAAGTTGCTTGTAAGGCCTCTAGAACATAAAGATATTAGGTCCTTTTACTAAAACATTGATGAATAGTCCATTAGATCAAGGTCTAACATGAAAATAGTGAGAGTTTTGCTATTGCAAGTTTATAAATATTTCAAGGAATGACAGCTTTAAAAAGAAGAGGCCTTGATGATATACATTCCCCTCTAAATGGAGATTTTAGGTGGGCCATAATATCTTCTTTTAGAATGATCAATGGGAACTTTACTTGGCTTTGAGGAGAGAACAGTGATCCAAGCACATGGGGGAGTAGTTATTATGATAGTGAGGTACATATACAATTTGATGACACCCTTTTTTGAGAGAACTAATAATATAAAAAACCATTTCCCCATAAAGATTTGAAAATTTCATTCTTTTTCATATGGTTGTCATTCAACAATATAATTACTCAAAAATTAATTTGGTAAGTAATTTTATATAAATTAAAATTTTTAGCTTTTTACAGGAGATATGATCCCACCCACAAGAACCGTGCTCAGGGTATGTTTGAAAACTTGAACTTAGGACTTTCAATTAGCACAAAATGTAATTCTAATCATTTATCTAAAGAAAGTTAAGTGTCCAAAGGTAAAAAAAAAATAGAAAAATAAATATAAATAAAGCATCTATTGTTAAGATGTTGTGTGATCAAGAATAGCATGTAAAAGGGGCAACTTTGTGAGTCTTCAATATTCAAAGATGTAGTGTGTGGGTGGAGCCAAAAATACAATAATCTTCGGTTGCAGCCAATGACATCAACAGCCCATATGTTGCATTCATAGGGGTGTACTGGGGACCAATAAGCATATATCCTCACATGTCAGTGTTTTTGCACTTAGCTGAGATGTCTTTTCAGGCTCCTTGAATTAATCTTGGTTTCATTTGTCACCAATAGAGCTAAAAAATCAATGAGATGGTTAAGTTAGATGAACCAACCAACCAGTTGGCAAGTGGATTCAATTGTTGAGTTGGTTTTTCACTAGGAGTTGGGTCATTTTCACTTCCAACAATTAATGTTTTTTCTTTTTTTCTTTTCTCTTTTTAAGGTTAAAACTTTTATTATAGACCTAATAAAACTTTCTATATGTTTATTTTTACTTGAATAAGATGTTTGAACCAGCAAAGTATAATCCCACTTACAAAAACTTAATTCCAAGTAAATATGAGAGTTTAAATTTATACGTACAAGAATTGTGTCTCCTAGAAACCGAGATGCTTGAACTTAAGATCACTAGTTTATATGTTGAAGGTCACTTCACTTGAGAAATATTGTTGAGTTATTTGAGCTAAAATATATGAAATGATTTTTTTATTATTTATTATTATTATTATTATTATTTTTTATCAATAGCTAATTTTATAATTATATTATTTTAGGTTACACATTTGGTTCGTGATCCAAAAATAAAAATTTAAAAAATAATATTTTATTATTTTTTTAAAAAAATTTGTTTTTTTTGTATATTTTTTATTTTTTTTTTTGAATTTTCTTAGATTTTTTTTTTTTGTTTTTTTATCTTTTGTACCCAATTTTACTACAAAAAAGAAGAAGATCTGAATAGAAGTTTTGGATCAAATGAGGCACAAAGATCTCTCTCATGTGTGGGACCGAAGAAGATGGTAGCGAAACTGAAGCGCACATGTGCGTAGCGCAGATACGGGGACACGAACCCGTGACAAAAACAAATTAAAAAATATTATTAATACTATTATTAAATTAAATTATCACCGCCTTCCTATAATATCTTTAAAATCTTAATGCCTTTTTAACTTACTCGCCTGGCTGTAATCTCGCTGTAGCAAGTAACCAATGTTTGTTCTTCGCATTCGTTTTCCGCTTCTACTTCTCCCGCCAAATAAGACCCGTTACTATCTACCGGTCCGTCATAACGGAGAATGCTAACGGTCTTCTTTATCCGTTTTAAAACATATAAGTACCTTACAGTAACAAGTGTACATGGATTTCAGATATTATTTATGTGTTTTAGATTGAATAACGTTACACCTCAATATACATATAAAAAAGGAGACAAATACAAAAAATATTTATAAACTTTTTTTGTTAATTAATTATAATTTTATATTTTTACAATATAAGGAGTTGGACTCTCCAATGATTACTTTCACAAATATTTTTATTTATTTATTCATAAAACTTAAAAAATATATTTAATATATATTTTTTTTTTACAAAATAAAAAGGATATAAAGATGAGTTGACCCTATACTCGAACAGAGACATATTGAAATGTGTACCACTTATATTTAAATAATATTTCTATTGTATTTATGTTGAAATCAAAGCTTAACGTAATTTTATTGATGAAGCCTGAAATATAAAATTGTGTACTTTGCTAAAGGCCATTAGTGTGGCTCGAACTCTGACTTCGCCTAGAGTCTTGCGATCATCTCACTGGCTAAGTCCATTTAATTTTAGAAACTATTCAATATATTTTTCATGCTCTAATAATCTTCATCCCTCCAATTTATTCTATCACAAAAGGAGTTGTGCATTATAAGTGCATTCTCCTTTAATCAAGAGCCTTGAAATGAAGATGTTATCAGGCAAAGACCGTTAACGTTACTGTTACAATGATATATCTGTTACATTGCCGTCATGTAAAATCTCTGCCATAAAACACTGTTCCATGTCTTACGCCCATACATACACACACACACTCACAAAACGAAAGAAGTTGACGAACCCCGCGCTGATCTACTCAGTTTACTGTAATTAATTCTCCGTTGCTCTTTATCTCACACTTCCATTTCACTCTGAAAAACCCTAGAAATCCGCTTCAACTCATTTCCTATTTTTCCCGCTTTGCTGACCTCAACGCGCTCTTCTCTCTCTCTCTCTCTCTCTCTCTCTCTAACCGTCTTGCTATAAATGCAGATCTTCTGTTCAACTCACGAGCTTATTATTGTCTGAGATCAACAATGGCGGAGAGGAATCTCTCCAGCTCGATCTCAATGTCGCTTCCTCTTTTACTTTTCTTCTTATTCTTTACATTTTCTTGTGCATCTAATGTTACCTACGATCGTCGCTCGCTAATCGTCGATGGCCAGCGGAAGCTCTTTCTATCCGCTTCGATTCATTATCCTCGAAGCGTTCCTGGCGTGAGTTTTCCCGATCGAAATGCTTTTTTGATGCTTTTTTCGGATTTGTTTTTGTTGGAAAATGCTAATCTAACTATAACATAAAAGGAAAATGCAACTCCACATTCATATTTATTGGATATATGTGTTTTAAAGACCTTAACTTGCGTAATAAATTATCCGCCGAATGTGTAGTGTAGGTGCAGTTGCATTTCTTTTGTAGTCGCATATTTATTTGTTTTATATGATGGAAAATGCTAATCTAACTAAAAAAAATTGCAACAACTGCACATTCATATTCATTAGATATGCTCAATGTGTGTAATAAATGATCTAATGAATGTGAATGTGTAGTTGCATATTTTTGCTGTGGCATATTTCTTTGTTTTATATGATTTGCTTGTTGTGCAAGTAATTATGGTTTTTAGTGTTTCTTTGATGCTCTGTTTTGATGGTGGTTTTTTGTTTGGAATTGAGTAGATGTGGCCGGGGCTGGTTAAGACTGCTAAGGAAGGAGGGATTAATGTGATTGAAACGTACGTGTTCTGGAATGGACATGAGCTTTCTCCTGGAAATGTAAGTGTAATGAGCATTTCTTGAGAGTCTTGAGTGTTCGGAGATGTTTTGTGAGTGTAATGTTGATCTTGATCTGAATAATGTTGTTTTTTAGTATTATTTTGGAGGTCGATGGGATCTAGTGAAGTTTGTGAAGATAGTTCAGCAAGAGGGATTGCAATTGATCCTGCGGATCGGTCCATTTGTTGCTGCAGAATGGAATTTCGGGTTTGTTTCAGGATATTTGCATTTTTATTGTGAAGATTCTTAATTCTTTTTTTATGATCTGAGAGTTAAATGAGGTTTCGTATTTGACAGTGGAGTGCCTGTTTGGCTGCATTATGTGCCTGGTACTGTCTTTCGAACTGATAATGAACCTTTTAAGGTAAGACAATCTGCATCATACTTTACCATCAAGATCAAGCACTGTTGCATAGCTGATCCTAATATTTCCATTTTGTGATATTCAGAAGCACATGCAGAGCTTCACCACATTAATAGTGAACATGATGAAGCGTGAAAAGTTTTTTGCTTCACAGGGAGGTCCAATTATCTTGGCCCAGGCAAGTATCGTTTAGCCTTGAAATGTTTTACATTTAAGATTGAGGAGAACTTTATAACTTGTATTCTTAATGTAGACATTTATGCATATTAAGAGGGAGCCAGGACAGAGATGAAAATTAGTTCAGTTAAAAGTAAACTGTTCCTTGCTTCTGTAAATAGGACACTTAAGAGAAACCTAGAACTCTCAAATACCTGTCCCTATTCTTTATATTTATTTATTTTTTAACCAATTGGCAATGAAATCCAAGTCAACATGGATAGGTTCTGAGCAACAGAAATGTGATGGAATTTTGAACTTCAGTGCTTCCATCTGGTATATATTGTGTCTCCAACAAGTTCCGTCGATGGAAGACATCTTTAACAACTCAATAATGTTAGAGAAAATGAATCAGCGTATAATATAAGGTTCTCAGATACAAAATGCTACAAACTTGTGAAAAAGTGACTTAATGTTTTATTAGTCTATAGTTAGATTATCTTTGTATATGAAGACTGGTAAATTATCCTCCTAGTCCAGGTTTAATTATCTTACTACTTTTAGCCTTTTGTTTTTTGAATTTTCTTGCAATATTAGTAAAGCTATATTAGAAATAATAAAATGGAGTACCGAGAAGAATTGCTATGATATGTCGCTCAATAATTGTGGGAAAAAGAAATAAAAAACAAGTGAAGGAAAGCTTCTGATGGCCCAGGAACAAGTAAGTAAAGTCTCATGAATTTTATGCTATAATCTGCGTGTCTTCATTATGGTCCTTGTAGCAACCATATCTAGCTACTTCAAAAATGTTGGATAAGATTTTCCTGAATCTTATTAGCTAACCTCCTCTTATATTTGGTGGACTAGATCTTTATTAGTATTTCTTGAAAGGCTGGTGATCCTGAAACATCTCTTTATTTGTTACAGGTAGAAAATGAATATGGGGATATTGAAAAGGTATACGGTGATGGTGGAAAGCCATATGCAATGTGGGCTGCAAGAGTGGCTCTTTCACAAAATATTGGTGTGCCTTGGATAATGTGCCAACAGTATGATGCTCCTGATCCAGTTGTAAGGACTTTGTCCCTTTGTTACCCATAATGTTGTCTATGCCGATAGTAAATTTCTGTTCTACGTGGTAAACAATAAGCTTTCGGATTCATATACACTAGAATTATTGTGAGAGCCTGAAACCAAAGCTTGAGTTGATTTGATATCCAAACAAATTATTCTTCTTTTTAGGTAATCTAATATTAAAAACAAAATCCAGCAACATCCGACATTGACACTATCAAAATGCCCAACTTGAGATTGCACTTCACAATTTCATGCTAACTAATTGAATACATATTTGTGTGATGATATGGTTGTCCTATATTTGTTTGAGTAGATTATGTTGATGCTTTAGCAGGCTTCATATTTCATTAATGCCATGAAACTTGAGACATATCCAAATAGTTAACTGTTCTTACCTTAACTTCAGTAATATCTGATCATTAGAAACAAGATCTTAGAAATCTGTTTGTATAAAATTTCCAACTAGAGACTCAGTTTCATTTTCATGCTAAGAAAGTGAATAAATATACTTAAATGTTAGAAGCCATTTGACAGAAAAGCTATAGCTTGTAGGTGGAAGCCTAATGGTGCGCATTAATCTTTCCTTAACAGCCCCCCTCACATGCAACCCCATCCTGTATGTGGATAGATAGAAGAAGAGACAAATACCAATTATGCAAATGTCAACAATAAGACTTGAACCCAAGACCCTTTACAAAACCAAACATCTGATACCATGTTAGAAACCACTTGACCAAAAAGCTATAGCTTGTATTGCAAGCCTAAGAGTGCATATCAAGTTATCTTTAATGAAAAAACATTTGTTTTCACATAAATTTGATGTTGCTGGTTACATAGGTTAACTACATAAATTTGCGTGTCTAGCCTTAATTTATTTTCCGGTAATATTGACGTACTTTGTGGCTGTCTTTTCTATATAAGATGGACTCTTCAAAAACTAAATATTTATATGCTTTCCTCGATTGTGGTTGTTTACTAACAACTGTTAGAAGACTAATGTTACTCCTTTGCTTTCTTATCTATAACTAGGATTGACTCCTTAAAAACTAAATTTTGATATATGAAAGATACTTATCGTTGCGGAGTAGTATTATTCTTCCCTTTCATTGGTGATTAACCTAAGGTTTGGTGCATGTTAATGTTAAGTATCTTTCATTTATTGAAGTTTAATGATGCACTTATTGAAAGAAGAGGTAGAAGATTGTTCTTTTTTTCTTTTTTTTTTGATGAGAAATAGAGTATATTAATATTAATAAAGTTCTTGTTTGTGGAAGGAAAGAGTAATATTCCACTATATCAAAAAGAAGGTTACAGGCCCCTCTTTATATAGATGATAATGCTCATCTATTTTAGGGATATTTACAGCTAATCTAGAAAGGAAATCAGAACTATCTACAACAGGAAACTTATATCTACAGATTTGGTAACAGACTACCAAATCTCCTGAAAGCTATAAAACAGGAAACTTATATCTACAGATTTGGTAACAGACTACCAAATCTCCTAAAATCATGGGATAAGAAAAAATTGATCTGTTAGCTGTAGATCTCCTCGATATTAGCCCCTAATATTGCTAACAGATCCTCAAACATAAATCTCTCTATAATTCTACACTCCCCCTCAAGTTGGGCGGTAAATATTAATTAACCCCAGCTTGGAACTCAAATCATCAAACACCTTTCTCGGTAGAGCCTTGGTAAGGATGTTTGCTGTCTGAAGACATGTAGGCACGTACAACATCTTGATTATTCCTTCCTCTATCTTCTCCTTTATAAAATGTCGATCAATTTCCACATGTTTTGTTCTATCATGATGAACTGGATTTTTTGGCAATGCTAATTGCTGATTGATTATCACAAAACATTTTCATAGGTTCTTCATCTGAAATTTTTAATTCCTTTAGCACCCTTTTTAACCAAATTCCCTCACAAATACTGTGTGCCATTGCCCGGAATTCAGCTTCTGCACTGCTTCTTGACACCACTGACTGCTTCTTACTTCTCCAAGTGACCAGATTTCCCCACACAAAAGTGCAATATCCTGAAGTTGATCTTCGGTCTTGTACTGATCCTGCCCAATCTGCATCGTTGAACACTTCAATATCTCTTCTTTGGTTCTTCTCAAAAAATAATCCTCTACCTGGTGTTAGTTTCAGGTATCTCAGGATTCTATACACAACTTCCATGTGTTCTTCATTTGGATTGTTCATGAACTTACTTACCATGCTAACAACAAATCCAATGTCTGGTCGTGTGTGAGATAGGTATATTAGTTTACCTACTAATCTTTGGTATCTTCCTTTGTCCACGTATGCACAATTTTCCTTAGCTCCTAGTTTGATAGTTGGATCCATAGGAGTATCTGCCGGCTTACACCCGAGCATTCCAGTCTCTTTTAAGAGATCTAGGACATATTTTCTCTGTGAGACAGAGATTCCCTTTCTTGACCTTGCAATCTCCATACCTAGGAAATATTTAAGATTCCCAAGGTCCTTGATTTCAAATTCTGCAGCTAGTAAACTTTTGATGGTGCAGATTTCCTCTTCATAGTCTCCTGTTAGGATTATGTCATCCACATACACTATGAGGACAACAAGTTTTCCTGCAGAAGACTGTTTAACAAATAGTGTATGGTCCGTCTGACATTGAGAGTAGCCATGCTTCTTCACTACCTTTGTGAATCTTTCAAACCAAGCTCTTGGAGATTGCTTGAGTCCATATAGAGATCTCCTAAGTTTACAAACCTTGTTGCATGTAGTTTGTGTCTCAAATCCGGGGGGAATTTCCATGTACACTTCTTCAGTTAGGTCCCCATTTAGAAAGGCATTCTTGACATCTAGTTGGTGGAGAGGCCAGTCAAGGTTTGCAGCCAAAGATAATAAAACCCGAACTGTGTTTAACTTGGATACAGGAGCAAATGTCTCCTCATAATCGATTCCATATGATTGGGTGAATCCCTTTGCAACCAGCCGTGCCTTGAACCGATTAACACTCCCATCTTCATTATATTTTACTGTGAAGATCCATTTGCAGCCTACTGGGCGTTTCTCGGTTGGTAAGTCAGAGATTTCCCAAGTTCCATTTTTCTCTAGTGCATGAATTTCTTCATACACTGCTGATTTCCATTCTGGTGAGCCGAGAGCTTCTTGTATATTATTAGGAATTTGGATGTTGTCGAGGTTGGCAACAAAAGCTTTGAACTTTGGTGACAATCCTTCATATGACACAAATGTGTATATCGGATGTTTTGTGCATGATCTTACCCCTTTTCTCACAGCAATAGGAAGGGCACTGTCATCATTAGTTTCAGGATTAGTGTTACCTGGTGGATCTTCACTTGGTCTAGGACTTGAGTCAGACTCTTGGGTTTGCTCAAGAGATGCTTGTTGTGTCACACCCCAGTACACAGCACACCGCAGTGTCTAGTACCCCCGGGATGTGATGGGTACGCATACCCCAGCCATAGTACAACATAATATTGTCATATCGCCATGTAGCAACCCAACCGCAGCTGGTCTACATCGAAACGATTATTTGTCCCTACTATTCCCTCATGAATAGTAAAGGGCCTCCCCCAAGTTCGAACTCGCAACCTCCCTTAAGGAGTTAGAATTCGCAACTTGAGTAGCCACTGAACCATTGGTTCAGTGGCTACTCAACCCTTAAGGAGTTAGTGGTTCAGTGGCTACTCAAGTTGCGAATTCTAACTCCTTAAGGGAGGTTGCGAGTTCGAACTTGGGGGAGGCCCTTTACTATTCATGAGGGAATAGTAGGGACAAATAATCGTTTCGATGTAGACCAGCTGCGGTTGGGTTGCTACATGGCGATATGACAATATTATGTGGTACTATGGCTGGGGTATGCGTACCCATCACATCCCGGGGGTACTAGACACTGCGGTGTGCTGTGTACTGGGGTGTGACAAAAAGGCCTTATGTATAAATATTGTCACGACGCCCCTGACGTAGGCTGACGTCATGACCGGCACAGTGTACTATACACTGTACATACTCATATACAGTATACAATACACTGTCAGCCTTCACGTAGTCTCACAATAATACCCAAAAGTTACAGTAATTTTTTTTTTATTTTTTTATATATACCACAAATCAAATTCAATATGGATCTCTATCATCATTTCATTCATTCACAAATTAAAGTCTCACATGATATCTATGATCATCTCATTTCATCAGATAGTAGTACCACACAACCCATCTAGGTGATATTACATATATATATATTGTGTGATAATTATACATATCAAAATAATAAAAATATGATCTATTTCCTCCATGTATACGTGCACGTACCAGACGAAGGTTCACGTGATTATCACTCACGGATTTTTCCTTTTCCCTTCGACTCAATACCTGAAATATTGGAGGAAAGAGGGTGAGCAATCAACAGCTCAGTGAATATAGTTCTTGAGATGACAATTATATACATTTATAGAAATATGACATTTAAAATCATTTCAAACACTTATTCAACACATGCATCATTCAATGAATATAGCATACATGTCAACAACATAAATTGCATGAGTTTTCAATAATACAATGCACAATCTCCCTCCTCCGCAAGGTAAGAGAGCGGGTCTAACCCTTGTATGGCCGTACAAGGTAGACACAGCTTCTCATCACCCAATTCACAGTCATTTCAAGGATCGCAACCCTTGTTAGGACAGACCTACTAACAATGAGGACTCGCAAAACCTCATCCGGGTCTAATTCCTAACGAAATGACGATGAGGAATCGCAAAACCTCATCATTACAAACTCCAATTAAAATCAGTTTGCATGATCCATAAAACTCAATGTATATATAAATATACCATGCATACAATCAAACATTTTGTATATATATAATGTCATTCAAGAACCAAATCAAGGAAACTATTCACTTTTACTATTTACTATTCACTATTCACTATTTACCATTTACTATTTACTATTTACTATTCATCCGAAAGATGTAATTTGTATTAAAATTGTCAAATGGTCTCCAAACATTATGAAATTGAATCTAACCACAGATTTGGAGTCCTGACAGTCCAGGGAGCGTTTTTCTACCTTTCTCGCGTATTTTTATTCATGTTGGGTCAAAACCCCAATTTTTGAAAATGCCGTAAAACGGCTCCTACAACAAAAATTACTCCGCTAGAATTGTTACATCTAGCTTAGAGATCAATTTCACGAAGAAATAGAGTAGAAATCGCTTACCGTGGGTCTCGATTCGACGAAAATCTCGCATCCCCTTTTTTTCTTTTCTTTCTCTCCGTTCTCTCGCTCTCTGGTTCTTCTTCTCTTTCTGCAACTCTTCTAATTGTTTTTGCTGCAACTCCTTTCATTTCTCTTCTTTATTCTTCCTTTTATTTTTTATTCTTTCTTCTTGTTTTTTTTATTGTTGGGTGGAGATGAGCATATTTGTTTTTTATTTATTTTTTATACACATTGGATAGTTACATGTTGGAGAGTGAGAGATTGCAATTTAAAATGAAAGTTGATATACACGTTGGATAGTTACATGTTGGAGAGTGAGAGGTTGCAATTTAAAATGAAAGTTGATATTTAAATGATCCAATGCACCTCATCCTCAATAGTTAACCAACTCACCCCATCTTAATTCATTCATTCACTTTCATTCATTCAATCATACTCCAATCCACCTAAATTAATCAATTTAATTCAACTCCATTGTTTTTTAATAGGATGATCCCATATGTATCATCTTCATCTCATAATTTTATTTATTTACTAATCATACACGCGTATATTTAGCGCATACGTATCAAATACGTATATTATCATCACGTGCATATTTAGCTTATACGTATAAAATACATATATTATACATCTCGATATATGCGTACTTCAATGTATGTATTTAATTAAAATTACGGGATGTTACATGTTGTTCCATCTCCTTTTGGTTCTTTCTCCTCCTTGAGTAGGTAATCAATTCATCACTCTTTGTTGATTGAATAGTGTCTAGATTTTGAGGTGTGTCCAGATTTTGAGGTGGATTGTTGGCTTGATCTTGAGTAGGAGGTTCTAGGAAGTAAGAAGACTCAAGGGAGAGATTTTGAGGAGGAAGTGATTCATGATTTAGTGATGGGCAGGTTTGGTCAGAATTAGGAGAGACATGAGGTGATTCTTCAATATCCCAAAGCTGATATTCTAGGATAAAATTAGTCTCCCCCTGAATATCAGATTTGGGGAAATAAGGTTGTTGCTCAAAGAAGGTGACATCCATGGAGTGATAGAATTGTTTAGTGACCGGTGAGTAGCATTTATATCCTTTTTGAGTTGGAGAGTACCCAAGGAAAATACATTTATGAGCTCTAGGATCACGTTTGTCCTGGTGTTGATGGACATGGACAAAAGCTGAACACCCGAAAACTTTGAATGGGATGGTGGAGATGAGATGAGTAGTGGGAAAGGACTGAAGGAGAATTTGACAGGGAGTCTGGAAGTTAAGAATCCGAGATGGCATCCTATTTATGAGGTATGCAGCAGTAAGGATGGCTTCACCCCATAAATATTTTGGTACATGGGTAGAGAACATAAGAGACCGAGCCACATCAAGAAGATGCCGGTTTTTTCTTTCGGCAATACCATTTTGCTGAGGAGTGTTAACACATGAACTTTGGTGAACAATACCATGACTCATGAGATAATCATTAAGGCTGGAATTGAAATACTCTTTGGCATTGTCAGTTTTCAGAATTTGAATTTTTGCTTGGAATTGTGTTTGGATCATGGTATTGAAGGTTTTGAAGATCTGGTTTGCCTCGGATTTTTCTTTCATGAGGAATACCCATGTGAGTCTAGTGTGATCATCAATAAATGAAATGAACCAGCGAGAACTAGTAACATTTTTTATCCTAGAAGGACCCCATATATCACTATGAATCATGGAAAAAAGGTTGAGATGCTTTGTAGGATCTGTTAGGATAAGAATTGCGAATATGTTTAGAGAATTGACAGATCTCACATTGAAATTTATTTGGATTTTTATTATGGAATAATGAAGGAAACAACTTCTCAAGATACAAGAAATTTGGATGACCTAACCTATAATGCCATAACATAATTGCACTATCATTATTAGACTGACTCACAGACAAAGAAACAGGACTTCTAGACACTGAACAATCTGATTGATGAATTGCTCCTTGAGGAGGATCACTAACCTGTAGAAGATAGAGCCCCGAACACATCTTAGCACTGCCAATCGTCTTCCCCGAGTCCAAGACTTGAAATTCACACAGATTTGAGCCAAATTTAGTAACACAGTTGAGATCTCGAGTGAGTTTACTAATGGACAGTAAATTGCAATTTAATTTTGGTACAAGTAGAACAGAATCAAGAGTGATGTTCTCTGAAATTTGAACCGAGCCTGTACCAGCCACCTTTGAGAGTGACCCATCAGCTATTCGCACAGTTAAAATTTTATAGCATGGGGTGTAAGTTGAAAACAACTTCTCATCTCCAGTCATATGATCAGAAGCTCCTGAGTCTATAATCCATGGACTGAGCCTCTCCTTGTTAGCATTTAGAGCACTTAAAAAATTACCTTTTTGTGCCAGGGATCCGGTACCAACCACAGTGGGAGCTGGTGCAGGCAAGGATTGGCTGAACATTTTCTGCAAGATCTCTATTTGTTCCTTGCTGAAGGGAGTTGGTTCGGGTGGAGGTTGTTCATCCATGGAAGCAAGGTTGCCTCGTCCTTCTTTGCCCTTTCCGCATATGAACATCATTACGGAATGGGACCATTGAAGATAGTTGTTCCCATTCAGTTTGTGTCCTGTAATGGGCATGAGGTTACTATCATTGTTGGAAGCCATGGCTTCCTGATTGGAGGTGATTTGGGAAACGGTAGCTCTTGAATCACGTTTCCCGTATTTGGTCATATGAGGGAATTAGGGTTCAGAGATTGCTCTGATACCATCTTGTTTGTGGAAGGAAAGAGTAATATTCCACTATATCAAAAAGAAGGTTACAAGCCCCTCTTTATATAGATGATAATGCTCATCTATTTTAGGGATATTTACAACTAATCTAGAAAGGAAATCAGAACTATCTAAAACTGAGAGCTATAAAACAGGAAACTTATATCTACAGATTTGGTAACAGACTACCAAATCTCCTAAAATCATGGGATAAGAAAAAACTGATCTGTTAGCTGTAGATCTCCTCGATATTAGCCCCTAATATTGCTAACAGATCCTCAAACATAAATCTCTCTATAATTCTACAAAAGTAAATACTGATTGTACAACCAAAAGTACGCCAAGGATGAGAAGATTGTTCATAAGTGTATATTAGAAGATGATGGATGCATACAAAAAAGTACAAGAGAAGAAGATTCTAAATCTTTTATCCTATCTCTCAAGTTCAAATTTGTGGTATCACGAAAGAGCAATGACCAACTTGCTTTAGATCCTTCAGTCCTTCCCTCTGTGAGTGTTTATTTTATCATATCTTGGCTTTATTTACACAATTACACTTGTTAAGATGAAGATAAGAGTGTTATTTTTCTACTCAACTCAACTAAGGCTTTTTCCCAACTACATGAGTTAAGAGTGTTATTTCTCATGGTACAAAAATTTGTAATAATGATTTAGATTTAATGGACAAAATGTCACTTTAGAAGCATAAAACAATAGAAAAGCGCCATGAATCTACCCCGTACTAGTGTAGTGTAGGAGATTGGCAGTGTGTTAGATTGTTGATAATGATGGAATTCTGTGAACTTTGAAGGATGATTGTAAAATAAACTTAAGCAAATTGAACTTCGATGATACCTTTACATAATATCTGTTAATGATAGTTTGATATGCATTGATGGGTCTCTACGTACAAGTTATAGCTTTTGGGTTTAGTGGCTTCTAACATGGTATGATCGTGTTGGTTTTGTAAGAGGTTTTGGATTCAAGTGTCGTAACTCTTGTTTGCATTTGCATGTTTCCTGTTTGTATGATTGGTATTTGTTTCTTCTTCTCTCTTGTATGTCTCTCCATGTGTAGGATGGGGCCGCATATGAAGGGGAGTGTTAATTATATCTTTACAGGCATTGTTGGGCCTCCACCTACAAGCTATAGCTTTTGGGTTTAGTGATTCTTAACAATGTCTACCTTGGTTGTGTATCTGAGAGTGGATCAATTGGTGGAGCTCACATTTTGTCCTTTTGTAAAGAATTAAAAAATAAAACTTGGCCCAAAAACTAGGTTTCAACATCAAAGATGTTAAAGTTGTTGATTATTTGTCAGCTAGCTCTCGCAACAACTCAAAGAGATTCATTCTGCTGTTCATGATCATCTATGACTGCTAATAAGTAATTGCATAACGTAAGCATATTGCAAGTTACCCTTCCAAAAACAAAGTGGTAATTCACGGTAAATCATGTTTCAAAAACAAGTGAATTGTTTAGCTGCCTGAGATTTTTTTTTTCTTTTTAAAACATGATACCAAGACAATGAAATTGCAAAATCTTCCAATTTAGATATCTATCCTTTTTTTAATCTAAGTAGATAACCTCATAGAACAACTGTTACTTTTCATTTTCTTACTCAAAACAATTCTTCTTGCAAAGTTCATCTTATTTCATTAAAATATTTAGATTTCTTCTTCTCATACAAGAAACTCAAAAAAATTATTTACTTTGTCTGAATAGAGTTGTCTTGTTTGCACATGCAGATAAATACATGCAATTCATTTTATTGTGACCAATTCACACCCAATTCTCCCAACAAACCAAAGATTTGGACTGAGAATTGGCCAGGATGGTAATGATTTCTTTTACATTAGTTTTCCATCTTAGTAAACTTTTTCCTGTAGCGGTAAAATGGTCGTAGTTGTTTTGGTTCCTAACCATAAAATTTTGTTATTCATGCAATTTCTTGAGAAAATAAATACTTGTAGCAAATAAATCTGTTATAGGAAGTCTACCGAGGAATAAGTTGAATCCACTCCCCAATCCTTATTCTAGCCCTTACAAAAAAGAAAGGAGGAAAAGAGAGCAAGAAACCCATTTAAATTGAACACCTCAAGTATTTCAAAAACTTCCAGTAGTATTTGAGGGACCCAAAGTTTAGATTGAAAAATGACATTGAACGAGCCAATGAAGGGGAAATTTCAAATATGATCACTGGCTCTAATTTGGTCGACAAGTAGAATCTTAGGAAGCCTGTGCAAGAATACAACTATTTATGGAACTGTAGAGCTCAAACTATATAAATAAGAATATGTTATTAGTAAGTAGTAAGAATATGTTGAAGATTGGATGCATTGATATATATATATATTTTTTGTGTGTGTGTTAAAACTTCACCTACATAAAAAATAACCAGTGTTCATTAGTCACTAATTTTTCTGCACAACTCAGTTGTATCTTTGATCTCCTAGTCATTGAGCCTCCTTCTAAAACCAATGTCCTCAGGTATACTTTCCTCTTCTCAAATACTATGTGGTCATTATTCTAGATAACCACTAGACCTAAAGGCTATAGCTATTAGATAAAGGCTCAACAATGTACATGAAGCTTCACTAGCACCCGCCTCACTTATAGCTCCATCCCTCATGTCGAGAGATATAAAAGTAATAGAAGAATAAACAAATACCACACATGCAAATAAATGCCAGTAAAAAGACTTGAACCCAATGCCTCTCACAAAACTATAATTTTTTTTTAAAAGAAACTAGGAAGTATTGTATATATATAAGTATAGAAAGAAGTTTGTACAATACAATCAGAGTTAGACACAACCCTAGGCTGGTATAAGATTGCCCCAACCCCTAAGCCAAATAGCCAATCACCCAACCCAAAACTTTTGGATAAGCTATTATTAGCTACCCAAAAAGAAGCTAAGAGATAAGAAGACTCCCACACTTTAGCAGCTGATGACAACTCATCATGAAACACCCTTCTATTTCGTTCCTTCCAAACAGACCATAGAACCGCCAGACATACCACCTTCCAATGATCTCGCCATGGTGCTTGAACACTATTGATAAATGGGAAGATATTTATGTCTTCCACAATGAACTCATTATTGCTCATGACAGGGAGGTAGCTCTTGCATCTACTCCAAATCTCATCGACAAAAGGGCATTGCCAAAAAATGTGCCGTACAGACTCCAACTCTTGTCTACAAAAATAGCACCACTGAGGAGATAAGCACATATATGGGAACCTCTTTTGCAGTCTGTCCCCTAAATTCATCTTCTCATGAGAAGCTACCCATCCCAGAAATTTAACCTTTGATGGCACATGAGCTTTCCAAATAGAAATATAGTTAGGGAACAAAAGGTCATAAGATTCATCAAGAACAAAAGAATGGAAGGACTTGGTGGTAAACAGACTAGAGGGGTCCCAAGGCCAAGACAACCTATCATGATCCCCGGACAAGTGACATCCCACTAGCATACCTAATAAGGAATGGACATCCTCCTCCAATTTAGGGGATATAGAACTACCCGATGAAAATCCCATATCACTACTGGTTCCCCTGGATTTCTCACAAATTCATTGATAGGTTTGTTATGGAGAGAAGAGCGACGGTAAAGGTTTGGGAAAAGTGTTTGGAAGGTATCACTCCCATACTATGGATCCTCCCAGAATCGGATGGAATCCCCCCTACCAAGTTTAAGCCTAACCAACAGAGAGAAGATGGGGAACACAAAGGAAATAAATTTCCAAGGACTCCTAAACGAGCTCACAAAACTATAATTGTGATACTATGTTAGATAACTAGTGGACCTAAAAGTTCTAGCTATCATTCCGTGTATACTAAGCTGCAACTAACACTTATATAATCAAGCATATAAAAAGGAATAGTCTAGCAGAGAGGGTTAGAGTGTTATTACCTAGCTTTCTAGAGCCTTATCCTATTCTTAGTACCCACTTTGAAAAGGAGGCCTTGAGATATTCCTAAATCCTAAAAAAGTAATACCTAGTACCCCTTTCAGTAACTACAACTATAGGATCTCCTGTGATCCAAAATAGACCTTGAATTCAATTCTTTAGACTTTCACACTCCTCCCTGAAATGCCATAGTCGATTTCCACAAGTGTGTTTCATCATTCTAATATTTCTTAGTCCAAGGTGGCAATGAGAATCTATTAATATGGCTTTCATGTTTGACCTAAAAATCTCATGTCTTAATGTAAGCAGTAATCTCATGACACTAAGGTATATGTATCTTTGTATTGATACATATCGCCTAACAATATATACAGAATCTACAGAAGAATTCTTGAATTATGCCTTATTTGGCCTTTATCTCTTACAAACCTCATGGTTCCACTTATCTTTCTGCTTCTCCATTATTTCTTTTCCTCTATATATTCATCATTAATCTTTCTTTCCTGCTAAAATGGTACATCATTTAGAATTTTGATGATCTCTTAAACTTTGATTTTCTTTCATTTGAGTTTAGAATTCAAATATTAAACTTTGGAGTATGTAAGTGCAGTTGAGAAGTGTTATGTGATGCAACACGAAGTAGAAATAGAAAGAAATAAAACGAGGAGGAGGATGTGATGCAACACAAAGTAGAAATAGAAAGAAATAAAACAAGGAGGAGGAGGAGGAGGTGGAGGAGATGAAAGGAAGAGAATGCAAAATCACTTATTCAATTTGTATTCAATCAACCCTCTCTTTGTAACCCTATTACAAAGTATTTATAGACATTGAAGTAAAAAGTTAAAATAAAACTCTTAATAAATTCCTAATTAAGTAAATCAACCAAAATCTGAATCCTCTCAAATAAAACAAGTGGACTCCTAACATAAACAACTAAAGTTGTATTGTATTTTACTAATCAAGATTTTGATAAAATGGACAACACAACATTCTATTTACTAATTCCTCATCATTCTTCTTGGCTTGACAAACCCAAATCTAGGTGGAGTTTAGTTAAAATAACCGTATTATGCGAAAACAAATCCATGTGTTTCAAGTGCAAACTGCTAAAATTGTGTACTTTCACTCTCGTCTAGATCAAAGTCGCCGTGGCTACAGTAGCATGGAAACAGGCCTCAAATCGTCTTCTTTGCAAAGTGTGTTGGTCATGAGATAGATCAAATAGAAGAAACTTTTTTTTGACAAGAAACTATAACTTTATTAATAAAGGTTAAGGTTTGCAGATACATAGTCTCTCAATCTCAAGAGGGCAATATGTCCACTCAAGGACACTACAAACAAAATAAACTAGAGCCCCAATCTCGTAACTACTCCCCAAATCTAAACCATTAGATAGCTTAGAAGCACTAATCCCAAGGTGATGCCATATAGTGAGACTCGTCCCGTACTCTCTCCTCATCCTTGAACACCCCTTCAAACACTTCGGCATTCCTCTCTTTCCAAATCACCCACAAAACAACAAAGAATACATTCTTGGATGTTCCTTAAAAGTCATTGGCGCCACACCTCTCTGCTTGGAAAGGACAATGGCTCCTCCTCATTTGGAGTAGGCATTCCTTGCAAATATGTTTGCCATCTGCCCCACACTCAACTCAACCAAGCTTTTTCCCAACTACATGGGGTCGTGTTGGATCAAAATACACACCTTAAGGCCTTAAACACACTCAAACGAAGACTTAGCAGAAGCTTGGCGTAGTTGAATGCACCAAACATCGGCGAATCCGTTTAAATACTTTTTCACACGGTAAGACACTTTTCATCAACTAGAGAGCTCTCTTGGACGTCTAGAAAGTGATTATGACGATTCTATAGAGTGCCCAATACCTATATTTATAAGAATCAAGGAGGGGAAGAGTTTGAATTGTATTCAAACTTTTCCCATTCTCTATGGGAGAAAGAAATGTGATTGGAGAGGGAGTCCGACTCCCTCTCATTATTTCAGTGTGAGAGGGAGTTCGACTTGTCGGAGATGAGATGTATCATTCTAGTTTCATAACTTAGTTTGATGCTCTCTCCTTGAGTTCACTACTCCCGGTGGTCGCACATCGTATTTTTCCTGTATGATTTCGCTAGATTGAGCTCTATGTTGGCTTGCGTCCATGTGTGGCCCATAAGGTCATACATGTTGATGTTGCATGTGCCACACTATGGAAGAGTGGGAGATTGTTGGATAAGAGTTTGAGACGGAGTCGAACTCCTTCTCATGCGAAGGTAATGAGAGGGAGTCCGACTCTCTCTCCAATCATGTTTCCTTTTCCCATTAGGAGTGGGAAGAGTTTGAATACAATTCAAACTCTTCCCCTCCTTTATTCTTATAAATATAGGTGTTGGACACTCTATAGAATCATCATAATCACTTTCTAGACGTCCAAGAGAGCTCTCTAGTTGATGAAAAGTGTCTTACCGTGTGAAAAAGTATTTAAACGAATTCGCCGATGTTTGGTGCATTCAACTACGCCAAGCTTCTGCTAAGTCTTCGTTTGAGTGTGTTTAAGGCCCTAAGGTTTGTATTTCGATCCAACAGGTCAGCTATATGAATTCGCTTCCTCCACTCCGCTCTGTCAAAAGCTAAGTCGACATTTAAATGACATGAATTTATATATTTCTTAATTATCTTTGTCCATATTATTTTAGGTCTTCCTCTACCTCTATTGTTACCATATAGTGTTAATAAGTCTCCTAACTAGCCATTTACCACGCACTCCTTTTGTAAATTCGTGTTCTAGCAAAATGCAAGTGATGGGTATTGGCGCACCAACTCTGGGGGAGATGCCTATTAGGAAATCTTCTTTGTAATACATTGACATGATTTAGCTTCTTATGCACGACCAACCAGCCTAAAGTTTTGACTTTAGAGGGAACATGAGCTTTCCAATTAAGTTTTGATGGTGCAAAGGCCTGACTTTCTTGTTGACTAATTAGTTCATTGAGGAAGAATTTGGTGGAAAAAGATGCCAGATTAGTTTACAATCCAGTCCATGCCACTATATCCTTTTCCCTTGACGAATGGCAATTTTCTGGACATCTTAAAATAGATACTACCTCACTAATCACCTGCCCTGACAGATTCCTATGTAGGTGACGATCCCAATTTAATACACCTCCCTCTTCTTGGCTCGACCTAGTCACAAAGGGTGACATGATGAAAAAGTATACAAGTTCAGAAACATAGCTCGGAAACTACCAGTCCCACACGACACATTCTCCCAAAATCTAATTAGGTCCTCATGCCCTAGCTTAAGTCTTGTTATGTTAGAGAGTAATGGGTAAATGCGGTACATGAATTTCTATGGGCTTTTGTTGGTGGTCTTTGGGAACAAGCTAAATCAAATAGAAGAAACTAAAGAGGGAGGAAGAGTAGTCATGATAATAGAGAAAGAATATCAGAAAGTATAGAAGAAAAGAAAAAGAGAATGAGATATTGGAAATTAGAAAGAGAAGTGGGAAAGGAAGAGAGAATCAAGAGTGGCAGAAATATTATGAGGGGGGTGAGAGAAAAGTTTGTTAAAGAAGAAGAGGAGGTGATTAGAAGTAGAACAAATGGAAGGAATATAAGCAGGAGGAGCAGATATATGGCTGCAACTTTGCAAGAGAGATAGGGAGAAGCTTATCTGAAAACGGAATAGAGGAATAAAGAGTGAGCAAGAAAGAGATTCAAGATATGAAGGATAGAAAATCTAAAAAATTGAGATCAGAAAGTAGGTTTAGATGGGAATGAAGATGAACTAAAGAAGTTCATTGAGAAAAAAGGATTAGAATAGGCTGAGGGAGTAGACTGATAAAAAAGAAAGAGAGTAGAGAGTAGATGAGCAGCATGAAAGATAAGAAGAAGAATGAAAGAAGATGGTGAAGAAAGAAAAAGAAAGAGAAGGGAGAGGGTGCAAAGAAAATAAGGGAAAATCCAGAGGGAGAAAGAGAAGAGGCAGATTAAAGAGAAGGATTGAGCTGAACTTTGAGTCTCTAATAAAAACTAATGCAACAAATAAGATAAAGAAGAAATAGAAAATAACAAGTGGTGGAGAGTGAAGCCTGAATCATAATTGTGGCGCTATAGTGAAAGGAGTGTTGGTGCACTCCATGGACGTAAGGATTTCTCGAACCATGTAAAAAATCTTGTGTCTCTCTTATTTTTTGTTTTGTGTGTGTGCATTGCGATTACCAATTTTTCTAACAAGAAGTAGAAGAAGATGACGAAAATAGAGAAGAAAGAAAAGAAGAGAAGAGAACACATAAACACTTATTTAAGTCATATTTATTCAACCTTCTTTTTAAAAATCCTATTACAAACTAATTATTGACACTTAAATAAAGAGTGAGACTCCTAATAGAACTCTTAATAAAATTCTTAATCAAGTAGAACAACTAGAATCCTAATCCTCTCAAATAAAACGATTAGACTCCTACTTAAAGTAAACAACTAAAGTTATGTATTTAAATAATTAAAATTTTGAAAATCAACATGTCAAAATTATATCTATTAATTGATCCTCATCATCATAAAAAAAAAAATCTTCATCCTTATGATTTCTTTGTTTCTTTTTTTTGAGATCTTCATAGTTTTTGTTTTTACTTATTTACTTATGAAAAGTTCATTATCACGAGGAATGCCCCTCCTCCCTTGGTGAAAATTTTGCCTCATTCCTTGGCTTTAAAGATGCTAAGTATTTGTGTTTCCATAATAAAGGCAAACAGGTTGAGTTACATCATGCCATTCCTTTTTACCTCTGCACCTCTTAAGTACACTTGACCATTCATGGATTTAAAAATTTTTAAAATTGGCATCAACTCAATTCCTTATTCCAACTACATAAGGTGGCTTGATTAAAAGGCCCTATCCTTGGAAGATTTGTTTGGCATTCCCAACCATCTTCATTCTATGCTATACCATAGCAAATTTGAATTACCATATAATATATTTTGTTAGATCCAGGGCAAACACGCTCACACACACACACACACACACGCACACACACATCACTATTTCACAACAAATCTTCTTTTTTTTTTGGCTCTAATCTTGCCTTATTAGTGCCTTTTACCTTGCACTGTCTCAATCCTCATTTTTATGGTTTTTGGTGTTTGCCTTCATGATTTGCCAAGCTTCTTTTATTTGTAATATGGCCATAGACTTAGCCCTTGATAGAGCACAGTGGAAGAAGTGAATTCATGTAAGACTCCATGTAATTAGGAAAAGACTTTGTTGCATTGAGTGTGTGCCTGTGTATCAATTTTCTGAAATAAACAAAGAAATGCTTTAATTTTCAATAGATTTGGAAGTATCAAGTGGTGTTGTTTTTGGATTTTGACTATCCCTTGAACCCTGTCCTACCTTTTTGTAGCTCTTATTTTTTGCTGCCTTATTATTATTAATGCTGCTAGGCATGAGCATTTTTTGCAAATTAACATAGATTTGCAAATAATCTTTGAATATAGATTTCAGCTGTTGGCTTGGTTCACCATGGAAAAAAATCTCAAATCAACTAGCAAAAGTCATCATTCACATTGAAATTCTTGTCTCCTCGGTCTAGTGGACCCAAATGTATGTAATGTTGAACTTCCAGACTGTCTTCAAAATATTAATGGATAAACAAATTCGAGTTTGTGTTGCTTTGCCAGATATATCCCTATCGTAGAAATTTTTTGCCCATATACATTTTATTGACCATAATGTCTGCCCTTTTTAATCATGTCACCCTGTTTTCTATTGTTCAGGTTCAAAACATTTGGTTCAAGAGATCCTCACAGGCCTCCTGAAGATGTTGCTTTTGCAGTTGCTCGATTTTTTCAAAAGGGTGGTAGTGTGCACAATTATTACATGGTATTCTTCTAAATATAGTGTAATTTCTACCTTTGAAATCCCCTAAAAATATGAATATTTTTTCATTTACCTTTTTTACATCCCTAATATTGAATTTTACAAGTGTTGTTGTATTTAGTGTTAGGTGAGTTTACCATAAAATTTGTCATCATTTTTCCTTTTCTCTTTCTTCCTTTTTTTACTAGTACCATGGTGGGACAAACTTTGGTCGCACTTCAGGGGGGCCATTCATTACCACAAGCTATGATTATGATGCACCAATCGATGAATATGGTGAGCCATTCTGTTGAAACTTTGAAATTGTGATGGCAAAAAGTAGTATGGAACTGTAAGCAAATGCATTTTTTCTTATCAATTTTCCAGGTATAGCAAGGCTTCCCAAATGGGGACACCTCAAGCAACTTCATGAAGCCATAAAGTTATGTGAACATGCACTCCTTCATGGCGAGCCAACCTTATTGTCTCTAGGTCTGTCACAAGAGGTACCTCCTTTACTCTTTCTGATGTCTGAGCAGATAGTGGGATACCATATTACCATTATGTGGCCTAAAGCTGGCTTTGATTGTTCAACCCAAAATATCATTTTGAGGGTTCAGTATTCTCAATATTTCAGTGCATCTAATTTATTTGTGAAGTTCTCTTAGCATTTTTTAGTGACATCTCAATCCACATCCATATGTTTATGATATTAATTTTTAAGATCTTCTCAGATTTTCTCTTTCCCCCATTTTTTCTTCTACTGAACAGTAAATTAGTGCTGTGGTTATATTTCCTGTAAATGTGAGCCTCACCAGGTTTCATCTCTATTATATTATCAAGAATGTAGCAATTCATTTAATTCAAGCATGGTGATAAATATTAAAGTAAAAGCAGTATGCAAGTAGGGGTGGGGGGTTAATCATTATATCTTGGTGTTGTGGTGGTGGCAGATGTTTTCTTGCTTTTACCTTCACAAAAATTTTCGAAATTCTCAGATGATCAAATTTGACAGTGATATGATTCTCTTGGTATTAACTTATTATTGAGAGGGTTATTGTTCTAGCAAACTAAATAAAATACCAGGTTGACTATGCCACCCCAAAGGTTTCTTTGTGATTTAATCATCTTCTCCTATATCCTTCAAGCTCTTCCTACAATTTTGATTTGAAATAGGTTGGTGATGTCAACGATTGCCTACATATAAAGGTGATTAAGATATGATACACAATTGTTGCTGTCATAGGTGACTAGTTTTTGCGAATTTCTGTGTGATCATCTGATTTGGTGGTTATATAATTGTTATAAAAGAGTTCCTGAGATATTGAGATTCTATGGTTTGGATATTGAGGAGCTTAATGTTCTAGAAAGCTAAATAAATACCAATTAGATATCTCATCCTAGATGCTTCTTCTTGATTCAATAATCTTTTCCTATTTGGTGGGATTTTCTTTAGGTCCTTGCTATGATTTTTATTTGAATACTTTGATGTGATCAAAAGTATCCACCCTCTCCTTTTGGAGCTGATTGAGATACAAGCCTTATAGTTGAGAATCTAATTCATCAAGAAATTTTCATATGAGTATGGTCTTTATGGGAAGCAGGCTTGGAATTGGAACTGCATGTGAGTTGTTGCTATCAGTTTTTATTAAGGTTTTTGGCTCCCTTAATTTTCTACTCAACTCAACTAAGCCTTTTCCCTACATGGGGTCGGCTACATATGAATCCGTTGCCTCCACTCTGCTCTATCAAGGGCTAAGTCGGCATACTTAATGGGGACATCCTAGCCCTTCCCGTAGTTTAATTAAGATTCATGTCATAGTTGATTTGACGAAGTTTTATACTGGCTGTCAACTACTTAATGCAACCCTCCTTTACCCGGGCTTGGGACCGGCAGTGACAGAGTTGGCTCCCTTACTTTTGTCTTTCTAAAAGTCTTTGGGATGCTTCTTAGCTGTACTAAGTAGTTTATTGGTTCAGTGCGTATCAACAGTCTTTAGTTAGTTGAAAAGCTCCAGAGTACTTATTGATCTAACAATTATTTCAGGCAATATCTTAATGTGTTCATGTGCATCAGAGCATATGAATCTTATGGTTTGACTGATATCATACATGGTTAAATGAAATGTTTGGGTAAGTAAATTAGATAACTCAAAATGCACCTTGACTGCTAAAACTGTGCATTGAATATTCTGATGTACCAATATCCTCCTTTTAGATGTCAAAAGTAGGCCTCAACCCAAGGTTGGATTCTGGAGTTCATGGACATAATGTTGCTTCATTCATGGCAAAGGTGCCTTCTATTTCGCTGAAGAAAAAGTTCTGGAAAGAGTTTTTTAATCAGCGAACCAGACATCTTAAACTTTGCTTAACTTTTTTAGAAATTATGAAGGCATTAACTTATAGATAACATTAATTGCATGAAGAAAAGCAGTACTGGAAATTTGGAATCGACAATCTGATACAATAAGAACAGTTGTAGACATTAAGAAAATCTCTTTATTTTGTTTTACAAATTATACTGAGTTGTACGTGCATATGTTGTAGTGATTCATGATCATAACTGCATTTCCAATTTATTTATTTTTATGGCGCATTCCCTAGTAATTCATGATCATTTGGAATTTCATATATCTTCTGAATTATTGGTGCATCAATAACACATAAAAAGCTTCTTGCTTTTAATCATTCTGTACCACTATACTGCATATTCAAGGCCCAATATTCTGATGTTTATGAGATGTATATATCACGGAAACCAATGGCTGAGTGCTTCCCAGTTCCAAGTCAAAAAGGGACACGACTTTTCCAAAAGTAATTTAAATTTGGAAATCCTCAAATCTATGACCAACCAAAGAGATGATTTGGTTTTATATTGTTAGTGGCACACAATCTTCTATCTGCTGTTACTAGTACTTGATATGCCTACAAAGCGAGTCACTGTTGAGCTTTGCAATTTGAACTGTAAATTAATTAATTATGCAGGCCGACATTTATGCCGACTCTTCAGGAGCATGTGCTGCTTTCATCGCAAACATGGATGCAGAAAATGACAAGATAATAAATTTTAGGAATGTATCTTATCATGTTCCAGCTTGGTCAGTTAGTATTCTTCCTGATTGCATGACTGAAGCTTTTAATACTGCCAAGGTACCCTTTTTTATTTGCCTATTTTATATCATTTTCTTAGTTATCTGAATTAAGATACCATTTTACAGCTTATGAGAACACGTCACAACCACAATTTTAATTGTTTAACTAAGCAAGTGTTGTGAAAATCTGTATTGTGTTTTCTTTTTGTACAATCCAATGTTAAAAAATGTGTGCCGTAGATTCAGTGGTTTGCTTGCATGAATGCAAAGGCATCTTTTTCTAATTTGCTACCTGTTCTATATCTTTTCCTTAGCTATCGGAATCAAGATTCCGTTCCATAATTTTAATTGTTTAACTTAGCAAGTGTTGTGAAAATCTGTATTGCGTTTTCTTTTTGTAAAATCCAATGTTCAAAAATATGTGTGCCGTAGATTCGGTGGTTTGCTTGCATGAATGCAAAGGTATCTTTTTCTAATTTGCTGCCTGTTCTGTATCTTTTCCTTAGCTGTCTGAATCAAGATTCTGTTCTACAACTTACTAGAACAAGTACCATGACCATCAATATCTAATTGTTTAACTTAGGGACAAAAAAGGAGTATGCAGTGCACGAGGTTCTCGCCATTGCAGAGTAAAAAAATCTATATTGTATTTTCTCTTTGTTTACAATCCAATGTTAAAAAACTTCTGTAGTGTAGATTTGGTGGTTTGCTTGCATGAGGTGATGTGTAATCCTCTAGGTGGTTTGAAACCTTAAGTTTTGAGTACTCCAAAATTTTGGAAAAACTAGTGTCATTAATCATTATGATAAGAGTTTACTATATCAAACAGCAATTACCTTGATTCACTCATAATATCAATATATCACCAACATGAGAACATATTGTGACCCCTTAAATTCGACTAAGTATAAATGGACTAGGACTTTGTGAATCTTAATTGAACTTGGAACTTGATACTTTTTACTTTTGCACAATGTGGATTATATGTGCTTTTTACTATCTTTCAATTGGACTCAAGAACAAAACTTCCTACAGGTTGGGTTTCAAACTTCTATAGTGGAAATGGTGCCAGAAAGTTCGAAAGGTTTACAGTGGGATGTATTTGTGGAAAAGGCGGGTATCTGGGGAGGAGCTGACTTTGCTGCTAATGGGTTTGTTGACCACATTAATACCACAAAAGATACCACAGATTATCTGTGGTATACAACAAGGTTGGCTTTCTTGCACTACATTATAGCTATTATTGCCAATAATTTTCTCAAAAAGGTTGCATTGGAGAAGTGAAACACCAAAATTAATCCCCGTTCTCACACTTTCCGCCCTTCAATAATTGGCTTCTCAATACCAGGGTTCCAACCATGATGTTCCTCCTCGACACCTTGCCCCATTAGCTTTATTTATCTTGGGTATGGAGGCAGGGAAGTGTGGGCGGTTGGAACTAGTACTTCATATATAAAAGCATTATCTGCAGATCAATTATTGTTTTTATTTTTCTGAAACAGCACCCAGCACACATAGCTGTGATGGAGTAACTGTTATGTGAATTAAATTGGTAAAAGTTTTTAAACCTTTTAATAATAATTCAATATAATATAGATGAAAACAATTGCGATATATATATGTTACAAATGGTTTTATTTTTCAAGATTTATGCATTTCAAAGTGATAGCTATAGAGCTTGTGCCCTGTTTAGATGCTGAACTACACTATGTTCTTATCTTCTACTTAGCTCTACTATAAAGAGCATGGATGGCATTGAGTAACTGTTACCTAAAGCAAATTGTTGATCATTATAAAACGTTTAACAATAAGACAAAGATGAAAACAACCTTTGCCATATTTTGTTGAGGTTCTCGCAGCGGAATGCACACAAACACGCACGCACAAGGATGCAAACAAGAAATCAAGAAGAAATTATTGCAAGAAAAGGAAACACACAAGGATTTACATGGTTTCTGCAAAAATCCGCCTACGTCCACAGGAGATGGAGATTTCACTATTGGGAGAAAATCAATACAACACTCTCACTGCAATATCTCCAACCTCTCTTTTCTTTACACCAAAGAGAGCTTAATTTTTTGGATATCGAATGAAGGAGATGAGAGACCAATTTATGGACAATTGGTCTCTCCACATGGTTGTGCCCATGTGACAACCATGTGAAGGCCATGTGAAGACACATGGTCTTCCAACCACCTAGGGTCCCACTTGCCCATGTGAAGACCATGTAAAAGCACATGGCCTTCCATCCACTTTGGGTTCCACATGTGGGCCCGAGCCAAAAATACAAGAATCTCCACCTTGGCGAGGGCCATCACAAGCCACTTACCAATTACAACAAATCAACATCTCCACCTGCGCCTCTCGAGGCGCTCAACACTGTAGGATATTAATCAAGTTCAAGCAATGCTCAAACTTGACCGTTGGAACTGTCTTCGTCAGCATATCTGCAGGATTATCTTTGGTACCGATCTTCTGCAAAGAAATCTCACCCTCTTCGATAATCTCGCGGACAAAATGGAAACGAACATCGATATGCTTGGTCCTGGCATGATGCACTTGATTCTTAGCCAAGTGAATGACACTCTAATTGTCGCAATGAATTGGTACACTCTCTAGGGTAATCCCCAAGTCACCAATCAATCCTCGGAGCCACAAAGCCTCCTTCACAGCCTCTGTCACTGCCAAATACTCTGCCTCTGTAGTAGACAAAACAACTATAGTCTGTAACACACACTTCCAACTGATAGGACCACGTGCCAAAGTGAACACGTAACCAGTTGTGGAACGCCGCTTGTCTAAATCACCAGCATAATCAGAATCCACATAACCACTAACAAGTGAACATGTACCATTTTCCCACTGAAAAACTAATCCTACATCTATTGTACCTCGAAGATACCGCAACAACCATTTCATTGCATGCCAATGTTGTTTTCCAGGATTTGCCATATACTTGCTAGCAACTCTCACTGCATGCGAAATGTCGGGCCTAGTGCACACCATAGCATACATTAAGCTACCCACTGCACTAGCATATGGAACATGACTCATGTACTCACATTCTTCATCGATGCTCGGAGACATATATGCAGAAAGTTGAAAATGAGCTGCCAATGGAGTACTCATAGACTTAGAGTTCTCCATTCCAAACCTTGAAAGAACTTTCTCCAAGTACTTCCTCTGTGACAGATATAACTTGCCCTTTTTCCTTTCTCTATGTATCTCCATACCAAGAATCTTCTTAGCTTCACCCAAATCTTTCATCTCAAACTCCTTGCTCAGCTGAGATTTTAACTTGTTGATCTTATCCATGCTCTTAGCAGCAATTAGCATGTCATCAACATACAAGAGTAAATAAACATAAGAATCATCTGAGAGCTTCAGAAAGTAGACACAACTGTCATAGTTACTTCTCGTGTATCCCTGCCTGATCATGAAAGTGTCAAACTTCTTATACCACTGTCTGGGTGACTGCTTAAGCCCATATAAGGACTTCTTTAGTTTGCACACATGATCAGTCTTACCAGCAACCTCAAAGCCTTCAGGCTGCTTCATGTAGATTGTCTCATCCAAGTCCACATGTAAGAAAGCCGTTTTGACATCTAGTTGCTCCAACTCTAAATCAAACAATGCAACAATGCAACTAATGCCAACGATACTCTGATAGAAGTGCGTTTGACAACAGGAGAAAATGCCTCATTGTAATCCACGCCTTCTCTCTGAGCATACCCTTTGGCAACTAATCTTGCCTTGTACCTAACACTGTCAAAACCTGGATGACCATCTTTCCTGGAATACACCCACTTGCACCCAATTGCCCGCTGACCCTTCGGTAACTTTACAAGTTCCCAAGTTTGGTTCTTCATCAATGAGTCCATCTCATCCTCCATGGCTTCTTTCCATCTTTCAGAACAACTATCACTCATTGCCTCCCTGAAAGTAGAAGGATCATCTCCATATGCAGTCAATGCATATGCTACCATGTGTTCAAACCCATAGTGAACTGGTGCTTTAATTGTCCTCTTAGCTCTGCCACTAGCTAAGGACTGTTGCTACTCCTGGTGCTGGTACTCACTAGTTCCACCTGCTGTCTCCTCCACATTGCTCTTTAATGTTTCTTTTGGAGTACTGAACTCCACCTCCATAGAATCACCCTTATCCTCCTCTTGAGAATCTATCTGCTTTCCGGACATCAAAGCAGACTCATCAAACGTCACATCCCTGCTGATCACGATCTTATGCAAATTAGGACACCATAACCTGTATCCTTTCACTCCATTTGCATAACCCAGAAATATGGCTTTCCGAGCTCTTGGATCAATCTTACTTTCTCTAATATGAAAGTAAGCAGGACATCCAAACATTCTCAAAGCACTGTAATCAGCAACATTACCAGACCATACCTCAAGCGGAATCTGACAATCAATAGCCGTCGATGGTGATTTGTTCACAAGGAAACAAGTCGTATTCACCACCTTTGCCCAAAATTCTTTACCCAAACCAGCATTGGATAACATACATCGCGCTCTCTCCAGTAGAATGCGATTCATCCTTTCTGTTATGGTGTTTCCTTAACAGTGACGTGTCTCTCAATGCCTTCATCTTCACAAAACTTTGAGAAAGCGTTACTGGTATACTCACCACCATTATCGGTTCTCAACCTCTTGATGCTTCTACCAGTTTGCTTCTCAATCTTTGTCTTCCATTTCTTGAAGACCTCAAACATTTCATCTTTCCTTCTCAACATTTTCACCCAGACCATGTGAGAAAAATCATCAATAAAAGAAACAAAATACCTCGATCCACCAAGTGAGTTAACGGTGGAAGGACCCCACACATCTGAATGGATGTAATCTAGAGTACCTCTGGTGCGGTGAACTGCCTGGTTGAACTTAACTCTGCATTGTTTTCCAAACACACAATGCTCACAGAAGTCCAACTTCTCAACCTTACTCTTCCCAAGTAAGCCTTTCTTGCTCAACACCTCAAGTCCCCTCTGGCTCATATGCCCTAGTCGCATATGCCACAACTTTGTATCTGCTGAGCAACTGTCTGTAGACATCGCTGCACTGCTTGTAACTGTATGTCCTGATAACACATACAAGTTACCAATTTTCGTGTTTTTCATCACCACCAGTGCACCTCGGACTACTTTTAGAACTCCACCTTCAGCTACAATCTTGCAGCCCTGTCAGTCTAAAGTACCCACAAAAATAAGATTCTTCCGCAGCTCTGGAACATGTCTGACCTCTGTCAAAGTCCTCACGACGCCATCAAACATCTTGCTTCTTGACTGTTCCTATCCCAACTGTCTTACAGGCCATATCATTACCCATAAGAACAGTACCACCGTTCACACTCTGATAAGAGGCGAACCAGTTCCTATTGGGACACATATGGTAGGAACAACTAGAGTCAAGAATCCACTAATCACCTGAGCATCCCACGGTGACTGAAAGGACATTAGCACCATCAGATTCTTCCTCTGTAACCGCTGCATTACTGGAATCTTCTGCTTTTTGTTTTCTTTTGCGCTTTGAACAGTCTTTCATAAAGTTCCCTTCTTTATGACACTTAAAACAGTTTAATTTTCTACCTTTTGATTTCGATCTGAATCGACCTCCACGACCTTTGGACCCTTTCTGTTCAGATCTACCTCTGGCAAGCAAGCCTTCACCTGAGCTTTCCCCTTTATCTCCAGTAACCATCTTTTTCAACTCCTTAGAGTTCAAAGCTGCTTTGACATCCTCCAAAGTCAGGGTGTCTCTACTGAAGATCAAAGTATCAACGAAGTGCTCATAGGAATCCAGTAGTGAACACAACAAGTACATTGCTTGGTCCTCATCACTGAGTTTATAATCAACATTCTTAAGAGCCATAAGAATTTTATTAAACTCATCGTAATGTTCTCTCATGGAAGTGTCTTCCTTCATCTTCAACATGTGTAACTGCTTCTTTAGATACAACCGGTTTGTTAGAGATTTTGTCATATACAAAGTCTCTAGTTTTAACCACAAACCCGCAGTTGTAGTCTCTTCTTCAATTTCTCGCATGACTTCATCACTCAAGCATAAAAGAATAGTTGTAAATGCTTTATCCATGATGTCGTCTTTTTCTTCTTTGGATAGAGTCACCGATAGTGCATCCCTTCCCTTTAGCGCCTTTTGCAGCCCATCTTGTGTTAACATGGCTCGCATCTTTATCCGCAAAAGATTGAAGTCGTTCTTGCCGTTGAACTTTTCAACTTTATATTTTGCAGTCATGTCTACGATCAAATTCGATCACTTCGTAGATCTCGTCGACACTGTTGTGGAGAAGAGCAAAACCTGTGGGATTTATTTCCTTCAAGGAAAGATGATAATTTTAGTAGTCGTTTTATTTAGCAGTTACTAAAATTGTAATTATAGCTATATGTGTGCATATCCCTATATGTCTATATATATATGGTGTCCCTCCATTAAGACATCATCAAGAATAAGAAAATATTCTCTCTCTTCTCCCGTGGACGTAGGCCTTAGAGCCGAACCACGTTACATCTTTGTGTCTTTTATTATTTTATTTTTACAACATGGTATCAGAGCTTTAGGCTCATACAACTGGAAATACTTTTTCCGGCCTTCATCACCGAAATCTTCTATGCCGGCCTTCATCGCCGAATTTTTGTGGTCGGCCTTCATCGTCGTCGCTGTGTCCGACTTACATCATCTTGTCGGAACCCTCTGTTTTCGATGACACTGTTGCACACCATCAGCACCATCGACTGGTTCGTGCGATTGTTCAACACCATCGATTGGTTCGTGCGACTGATTCGTACGACTGTTCAGCACCATCGTGGTATCATCCTTGTCGTTCGTGCTGCTTGAAGAAACCCTGATCGTCATCGTCATTGTCGCTGCTCCTGCCACGGGTTCATCATCATCGCCATCAACACTGTCACACATCTCCGTAATCGCTGGTTCATCACCATCGCTGGTTCTCCGTCCCTCGTCTCTCTCTCTAGTTCATCGCCTCTCTCTGTTGGTTCGTCGTCTCTCTCCCTCTCTGGCTCGTCGTCTCTCTCTCTCTTCCCCTTCTTCTCTGTTTCGTCTTCATCGTTTGCAACTCCCTCTTTCTCTCCTTTCTTCTTTCTTTTTTCTTGTAAACCTTTAAGAAGGAAAAAAAAAGAAAAAGAAAAAGGAAACAATAAAATGTCGATCACTTCAGAAATTGTGCAAACTGACGAAGTAGTTGACAAAACGTAGAAAGGAGAACTACCAAACATTCAGGCCACATACAGACTTGATGGAAAAAATTATTTGAAGTGGTCTCAGTTGGTGCGTACTTTTCTGAAGGGCAAAGGAAAATTAAATCATCTTTTGGGCACTGGACCTACACCTGGAGATCCTAAGTTTATAGCGTGGGATAACGAAGATGCTTCTATAATGGCGTGGCTATGGAATTTAATGACGCCAATCATTAGTGATACATGCATGTTTCTAACTACCGCCAAAGACATTTGGGATGTCGTTCATCAGACATACTCTAAGGCCCATGATGCAGCCCAAGTGTATGAGATCAAAGTGAAAGTTGGAACAACAAAACAAGGCAACATGACGGTCACCGAATATGCCAATGTATTGAAGAATCTCTGGCAGGAACTTGACCATTATAGGTGTATTGAGACTAAATGCCCTGCAGATGCTGTAGTTTTAAAGAACTATATTGAGAAGGATCAGGTCTATGACTTCTTGGCTGGGCTCAATGCAAAGTTTGATCAAGTGAGAGTTCAGACTCTCAGCAAAGAGTTGCCAACTCTGAATGAGACTATCTTAGTTATCCGGACTGAAGAAAGCAGAAGAAGTGTTATGCTCACACCTCAGAAGATGGAAGGCTCGGCTATGGTTGCCAATCGGGGAAATGATCAGAAGACACACACTCCGCACGCTGAATCATCAAAGGTCCCAAATCGAGACAATAGGGACAATCTATGGTGTGCTTATTGTCAGAAGACTAGACATACCAGGGAGAAGTGTTGGAAACTTCATGGCAAGCCTTCAACTTCCAGTAAAGAATGAGGCTACAACGGAGGACAGCAGAAGACCAGTGGACAAGCACATCTGTCTACTGAACAAACAGTTGCAGACTCCCCGGTGCCAGAAGGATTCAGCCAAGACGACATTGAAAGATTGAAATCTTTGCTTGGCACACTGGACAAACCCTCAGGTACCTGTTCATTGGCCCATTCAGGTAACTTTCCTATTTCTATTGGATTTAACGTCTCGGATAAGTCCTTTGCTAATTCTTGGGTTATAGATTCTGGTGCTACTGATCACATGACCAATTCCCCTAATATATTTCATACCTACAACCCATGTCCTAGTAGTCGGAAGAGAGCCACAGTTGATGGATCCTTAACCACAGTTGCTGGTATAGGTGATGTTCACATCAACCCCATCCTTACACTTAGAAATGTTCTTCATGTTCCTAAACTATCTACTAATCTTATCTCTATTAAAAAACTAACCCATGATCTGAGTTGTAATGTAACCTCTTCCCTACTTACTTGGGGACGATGATTGGACATGCTAAGGAACAGGACGGGTTATATTACCTTCACCAGTACATCCTATCAAGAGTAACACTTCATTTCTCTCCGAGCCAAATTTTCCAATAAAGAAAAGCTATGGCTCCATCATCACCGCCTTGGCCATCCTTCTTATCGAACCCTTAAAATCATGTTTTCGTTTTTGTTTAAGTCTCTCAATGTTGAAGATTTTCATTGTGAAGTGTGTGAAATTGCGAAACACAAGCGTATATCTTTTCCACTTAGTAATGAAAGAAGTTCAGATCCTTTTGATCTCATTCATAGTGATATTTGGGGTCCCTCTTCAATACCTAATGTTTCTGGAGCGCGATGGTTTGTGTCCTTCATTGATGATTGTACTAGAGTCTCGTAGATATTCTTACTGAAACAAAAATCCGATGTGAGCTTTGTTCTTCTTACCTTCCATACATGATACACACCCAGTTTGGTGCTAAAATCAAGAGATTTCGATCTGACAATGCTAGAGACTATTTTAATCAAACATTGACCAATTACTTCCAAAACGAGGGGATCCTTCATGAATCATCCTGTGTTCACACCCCACAACAAAATGGAGTTGCTGAAAGAAAAAAAGACCACCTGCTTGATACAACCCGAGCCTTTTTATTTCAGAATACTATGCTTAAGTCTTATTGGGGGGAAGCTGTCCTTACTGCAACACACCTTATTAACCGCCTACCATCCCAGACCCTTGGTTTCAAAAGTCCTATGGAAAAGCTATGTCAATTTTACCCTAAGCTCAAAATCTCCAATAATCTTATACCTAAGATATTTGGGTGTGTATCATTTGTCCATGTTCACCAACCCAACAGGGGCAAGTTGGACCCCAAAGCTCTCAAGTGTGTTTTTGTCAGATACTCTTCCACTCAAAAGGGATATAAATGCTATCATCTGCCATCAAAGAAATTCTTTGTCTCTGCCGATGTCACTTTCTGTGAACCTGAGCCCTATTTTTTCGCTCCTCCTCTTTCGGGGGAGAGTGTCATCATGAAAGACAAGGATCGGAACTCCCTTGATAACCCTTTTGATCTTTTTGGCCCTTTTAACCTCCAACAAACCAAATCCGAATCTCCTACACCCTCTGTACCCAATGATGAACCTAAGGATCGGATGACTGGACAAATGTACTCAAGGAAGAAAGCTGCAGTTCTTGAACCGATGCAAGTTCAAGAATCTGAACCAATCCCTGAAAATGAGGTAACAAATCCTGAACCCTCCTTACAAATTTCATTAGTTCCTGAAACTACCAATGATCCTTTAGCCTCTGAACCTGACAATGATCTTCCCATTGCCATTAGAAAGGGCACAAGGGAATGCACTAAACATCCCTTGTATCCACTATCTCATGTTGTATCCTTCGAGAAGTTCTCACCAACCCATAAGAGTTTCCTTACCAACCTGAACAACATCCAGACTCCTACATCATTATTCGAGGCTTTATCTAATACAAATTGGAAACAAGCTATGAATGTGGAAATGGAAGCCCTGGAGAAAAGTACAACATGGGAGTTGGTAGACTTGCCTGCAGGAAAGAAACCTTTGGGATGCAAATGGGTTTATACAGTAAAATACAAAGCAGATGGGTCCCTAGAACGCTACAAGGCAAGATTAGTAGCCAAAGGATATACTCAGACATATGGTGTGGACTATCAAGAGACATTTGCTCCGGTTGCAAAAATGAATACTGTGAGACTTTTTTTGTCATTGGCAAGTAATTATGACTGGGATCTGCTACAATTTGATGTAAAGAATGCATTTTTACATGGGGATTTCGAAGAAGAAATCTATATGGAAGTGCTTCCAGGATTCGGCACCACTGATAAAGTGTGTAAATTAAAAAAGGCCCTGTATGGACTTAAACAATCTCCGAGAGCATGGTTTGGTCGGTTTGCCAAAGTAATGACAAATATGGGATATAGACAAAGCCAAGGAGATCACACTCTGTTTATTAAGCACTCGACTTCAGGGGGAGTTACAACTTTATTAGTGTATTTTGATGACATCATCATGACAGGAAACAATGAGAACGAGAGACAAAATTTGAAGCAGTGTTTGACCGAGGAATTTGAGATCAAGGAACTAGGGAGATTGAAATACTTCCTAGGGATTGAAGTGGCACACTCTAAACAAGGAATCTTTATTTCTCAACAGAAGTACATTACAGACCTTCTTAAAGAAACAGAGAAGCTAGCATGCAAACTAATGAATACTCCTATTGATCTTAATCACAAGCTTGGAGAAGCTGAAGAAGCGCTGACTATTAATAAGGAGATGTATCAAAGACTAGTAGGAAGACTCATCTATCTCTCACACACAAGACCTGATATTGCATATGCAGTCAGTGTAATAAGTCAGTTCATGCACAACCCTAAAGATATTCATTTGCAAGCAGCTAATCGCGTTTTACAGTATCTTAAAGGGACTCCAGGATAGGGCATCTTATTAAAACGACACACATGAGTGGTTCTTGAAGCATATACTGATTCAGATTATGTTGGTTCAGTAGTTGACAGAAGATCAACTACTGGATATTGTACGTTTCTTGGTGGGAATTTGGTGACATGGCGAAGTAAAAAGTAGAATGTAGTGGCCAGATCTAGTGCTGAAGCAGAATTCCGAGCAATGGCACAAGGGGTTTGTGAGCTATTATGGTTGCAAATAATTTTGACAGATTTGAAGATACACTGGGATGGCCCTATGAGACTCTATTGTGACAATAAATCTGCAATTGGCATTGCCCATAACCCAGTTCAACATGATCGAACCAAGCATATAGAGATTGATAGACACTTTATTAAAGAGAAGCTTGATAATGGGTTGATCTGTACTCCATATGTGTCTACCAATAATCAGCTCGCCGATGTGCTCACTAAAGGGTTAAACCATACTGCATTTCAAGCAAATGTGTCCAAACTGGGAATGGTAAACCTTTATTCACCAGCTTGAGGGGGAGTGTTGTGGAGAGAGCAAAATCTGTGGGATTTATTTCTTTTAAGGAAAGATGATAATTTTAGTAGTTGTTTTATTTAACAGTTACTAAAATTGTAATTATAGCTATATGTGTGCATAGCCCTGTATGTCTATATATATATGGTGTCCCTCCATTAAGACATCATCAAGAATAAGAAAATATTTCCTCTTTTCTCCCGTGGACGCAGGCCTTAGAGCCGAACCACGTTACATCTTTGTGTCTTTCATTATTTTATTTTTACAACAGACACGAATACACAACAAAAACAGGAATTGAATTCCGACTTCAAACGACTCCAATATCAAGGATATAAGCTATGTTGTTAATTTCATTCTCGTGTGTAAGTTGGGAGAAAGAAAAATAAATAAATTCTTTTCTTTTTCTCAGGTGCAGAAACAAATAACAAAACAAACTTAATAATGGAGGGTCCCACACGTTTCTCTTTTTTAAAAAAAATAATTAAAAGGAATACTTTCCTTTTCTTTCTTTTTCTCGGCTGCAGAGAACAAACAAGCAAAACAGTGGAGGGTCCCAAAAGTTTTACTTTTTATATCCAAAAAGAATACTTTCCTTTTTCACTCTGTCACACTGCACACCGCTGTTACACCAACCTCTTCTACTACGATCAACAGCAACAACTCTGGGCAGTCAATCACGATTTTGCGATCAACGTTATGACAACACGGCCGGCACCACCACGTATTTGTACTTCGCAAAAACCTCACTCTGATACCAATTTGTTGAGATTCTCGCAGCGGAATGCACACAAACACGCACACACAAGGAGGCAAACAAGAAGTCAAGAAGAAATTATTGCAAGAAAAGGAAACACATAAGGATTTACGTGGTTCGGCAAAAATCCGCCTACGTCCACAGGAGATGAAGATTTCACTATTGGGAGAAAATTAGTACAACACTCTCACTGCAATATCTCCAACCTCTCTTTTCTTTACACCAAAGAGAGCTTAATTTTTTGGATACCGAATGAAGGAGATGAGAGACTAATTTATAGACAATTGGTCTCTCCACATGGTTGTGCCCATGTGACAACCATGTGAAGGCCATGTGAAGACCATGTGAGACACATGGTCTTCCAATCACCTTGGGTCCCACTTGCCCATGTGAAGACCATGTGAAAGCACATGGCCTTCCACCCACTTTGGGTTCCACATGTGGGCCCGAGCCAAAAATACAACATATTTAGATTCACAACTGATTATGTTTTTCTAAATTGTGTTCATTGCTATTATAGCTGTTGAACTCATACCTGGTTGCAAGTTGAACTTGAAGTGATCCCATACAAAGAATTTGAATAAAATTTTGCGATGTCCTTATATTCTACTTAGCAATTACCATAAGCAACGAAAGCACTCTACTTCCAAAGATTTCATCTTCTTGGGCACCATGTCATATCAAATTTCCATGAGCCATATTAAAAATGTTCATCTGAATATGTATGTTTTTGGGAAATTTTTTTATCTTTTTTGCTTCAATTTGTTCACCTAAATATGTACAGTGCATATTGCTACCTAGCTACATATGGAAAAATTATTTTACATAGATGTTTATCCACCATGCAACAAATTATGACTATGTCCAGAGAATGAGTTCATGGTTTCAGAATACTTAATGCTATAAACCTGGGTGATTCTGAATGACATGTCCATGTCTTTGTTATGTAGTTTTCAGTTTTCACGATACCAAATGTTCATTAGAGGGTTGTGAGAGGTCTTACAACATTAAAGATAGAGAAGAGAAAAAGGACTCACATTGACTTTCTAAGAAGTTTATGAGGTGCAAATTATCTTTGTAATGACAGTTTGCATGTTGATGAAAATGAAGAATTTTTGAGGAATGGGAGCCAGCCAGTTCTTATAATATCATCTAAGGGGCATGCTCTTCATGCTTTTGTGAACCAGAAACTTCAAGGTATAATTAACTTCTTTCATATTTATCCTTCTACAATGTATGTTTTTAGTGCCAAGTCTCTGCTCTGATGTGGTGATATGGATAAGGCACTCAATAAAAAATGACTGCAATCTACTGCATTATTACTTCTCTGTTCAAAAATCAATGCAACTGTTGCCGATGAGTAATTACTGTTATTGGTGCCATTGAAGTTGTGATGCTTTTCTGATGCCGCTTGATAATTCATATTTATATAAGATGGTGGACAAATATTATTTTATCAGACATAAATCTTCAGCTTGATGTTCAAATATATGTTTGGCAATTTCTTTGTATTTTTAGCTTCTTGTGTTCTTGTACTTCATGTAAAATGTTCGGTACATGATTTTCTTGGCTTAAAGCATTTGATTACTTTTTGTAGACTGGTGGCTGTGTTTGACTCTTCATTATCCAACAGTTACACCTGATTATATTATATGTGGTAATAAATTTTGAAACGAGGCCTGCCTGATTCACGCTGTAGAGATTAGAGATAAATACTGGTGCACTCCTTTCTGGATACAGAAAGTAAAGCTTTTTGGGAACTAAAGAATATATGAGAAGAGGAAGCTCAATTAATTGAGTTCTAGGAGGAAAGATTGTCTCTAAGAATCAAGGAGTTTTCAGATAGAATTTAGATGCAGTCCTACTGTCTGTTGCCATTTTCATAACTTTTGACATGTATTAGCAAAATAAATCTTGGCCCAGAGCCACTCTTTGCTCTCCGCGTCCTCTACCCCTACCTCCCATCAAAAAGAAGGAAGAAAATTGTGAAATAACTTTAAAAGGAAAACTAGTGAACTGCACTTGTAAATCCAAAGACCTTATCACGTATTTTCCAATTCTAGCAGGGGCAAGGATGAAGCTATCAGATCGGAATAATGATCTATCGAATCTTAAAAAATGTATTGAATACTTCGAACCTTGTTACTGTATTAAAATTAGGGTCATATAGAATGGAGCTACAAAGACACGTTTACAGTAGGGACTGAAGTTGAACTTAGACCAAAGCCTCTCTAATCTTCTCTCATATGTCAATTAATTGTTGATTTTGTGATTGCTTCTGCTTGCATTATCTTTGCAATGTATTTTTTTTCCCATTTGTCCACCCAATGCAAAATTTACTTGCTTGGGCCCTTTCTTCTTCTGCTCCTTCATCCACACTTGTTAGGGGGGCAAAATCATTTCCATTCAGGGCAAGCAAAACTACTAAGTTCTTTCTAGCACAAGGGCAATGGACCATTTCTCCTTTATATTGTAACTTTCAGTAAAAGGGTACACTTGGTGCACAGGGTTCTCACTATTATAGAGTTTGGGGAAGTTTTGATATTTGCAGTTTTACCCCTGCTTGGAGGAGGGGCTGTTTTCATATTCGAACTTGGCTTAACCTTGCTATCATGCAATGCCAAGGCCTGCCCTTCTAACTGTAAATGCAAGTACTTGTTCCTTTCTTTTCTTTTTTGTTTTTTTGTTTTTTCTGCATTTTCCCTCTTATTTAGTATTCAAGTGTTTGCTACTATGGATTACTGCATGTGATTCCCTAATATCCATCAATTTGATTACAAAAGTCGACATAAAAGAATAGTCATTAGCCACTGCTTCCTATTTATGTCCTCCTTACCCCTGAACATGCTCTTCCCCTTGTTCCGCTCTTACTTGTGCTTCCTTGTAGTCTTTCCTCTTCAAACCTTAGACTTAGTAATGAAGCAAATGAAAATTGAATAAATGATAAATCTAAGACCACTAGCATTTAGATTATGAGGGAATTGGCAATGTGGGTGATGTTTGTGCTAAATTGGCAATTTAGCAGGATTCTTTCTGTGTCAGCTGCTCTTGTAATTTCCATTTGGCATCAGCTTTTCATTTGCGTGACTGGAGAACAGTGTGCCCCATGGTCACTTTGACCTTTTCTGAAACCCCTCTCCTCTCTTACTTTTACACATTCAATTCATACTGTTATAGCTTCTCTTTTTCTGGTGCAGAATGTGGTTCAATTTTGGATAAGAAATTTTGTTGAATGTATTTTACTTCTGAGATACTGGATGCTACCTTCATAGAAGCACTAGAAGCTTGGGAAATGTTAGCACTAGTATAGCTTAGGGGGGAGTTGTCTTTAGGAAAACACCATGGAATTGCACAAGTTTCCTAAACTTCTCTTTGATCATCCTTTTTGGGATTTTCGTTCCCGTTATTTCATTTATAGTTCTTAGCTATCTTTTGAATACATAGTTTGTGGTCTAAAGAGACAACTGCATGAAAAGCATGAGGACAATTATTTTCACACTGTCAAGATGTTGCTTATGGAGCTCTCTTAGTGTACAACAGAATCTTGAAAACAATAAAACATTTGAATAGGGTCTAAAATATAGATCTCCAGCCTTTCTTCCATCTTTTTTATTTCTTTTCTTAAACATATACAGATCAAAACCTGGAAATAAATGCACTTATTTTAAAGAAAGCGAAACCATTACTTAACCTTGCAACAAATAATAAGACTATCTTAAGTTGGTATTCTTTTACATTTTTGGTTCAAAAGTATTGAAGGGCTGGCCTTCGTGCAATGATTGAGGTTGCTCCATTGTGACCTAGAGGTCACGGGTTCCAATTCGGAAACAACCTCTCTAATATGAAGTTAAGGCCGCATACATTATCTCTTTCCCAGACCCCGAAATGGCGGGAGCCTTGTGCACTGGATGCGCCCTTTTTAGTTCACAAGTACCCTCTCTAAAATTTAAGAAAACTTTCTTAGAACATATAAAGGTCGTCTTAGTTTTATAACCTTAAGTTAATTCAATATGTAGTTTTACATAAATACCATATGTGCCTATAATATGTAATGTATTAATTCTATGTGATGTCTATTGCCGGGGATGTGCCTACATAAATTTCTTTTGTGAAGGTTGATTTTCTCAATTTGAAGAAATAATAGAAGAGAATATTTTTTGTCTTAACCACCCTACATTTGACCCATGTAACATGGGCAATTTTTATCCATTAAGAAGAATCAACTTGCAAAAGTTCTTTGTGAGGGGGGAGGAGGAGAAGTGACATAAGGCAATTTATGCTAGCTTTAGAACTTAATGCTATGTGGATTAGAAAATAAGCTTGAAAAGGAAAGTTAAAGGAAGAGTGATGTCATTAACTATTAATAGAGAAGTAAGAAAGATATTACTATTTGTGACATAACAGGGGTCTATGTAATTAAGAAAAGGCTTTGTTCTATTGAGTTGAGAATATCATTATATGCACGCATAAGAAAGTAGAGTTTTTATGTTACTTTGTTCCTTTCTATTGATGGTCTGCTTGTATTGGGGATGTTTGATGGGGTCATTATATTAACTAAGAAATCTATTATTAAGACTTTGAACATGAAGGACTTGGCATGTCAATTTAATGTTGGGACTTAGATAATGAGGATTTATATGAGAAGGAGGTGGGAAAGATTGCTTTCTTCGCAACATTATGGTCCCTTTGGCTGGAAAGAAACAGTAGAATCTTCAACAATGATTCCAAAGACTGTTTCCAAGTGTGGGAGGATGTCAAATTTCTTGCTAGCTCTTGGGTTTTCAGTTCTCCATTAGTTAGTGGGTTTTCCCTTTCTGATTGGCTTTTAAATTGGTCTAGTTGTATGTCCCGGCTCTTTTAGTTTGTGTGTATTTTAGTTGCAGACTTTTGTGTGTTGTTTGGCAACAGTTAGCACTTCTGGTGGTTAATTAAACTCTGTAACATGTTTCTTCTATTAATATAATATAAACTTGTTTCTGCTAAAAAAGAAGGATTTATATAAACTTATAACCCTTTTTTAAGAACTATCTTTTACTAGTTTCTTCAAACTGTCCCAGCAATGGTATAAATGTATAATAGATCCAGAAATACGTCGTCTTTCTTAAATTCGATAATAGCTTTAGAATATTTTCTAGTATGATTAAGCATCACAGGGAGCCAAATTTGAAAAGATTTTTTTTTTTGTTGTATTTTCATCTCAATGGAAGACTATCTTTGCTTTCTTTATGCTCTTTCCTCTTGTGGTATATATGATAATTGATAACACACAATGCCACAAAAACTAAATTGATCCAGCTTGTAATAGATAAAGATGTGATTAACCTGGTTAAGTTCAGGTGCATGTGAAATAATGTCTTTCGTCATTTGACATCATATTTAATCAATAAACTTCTATGGATCGTCTGAAAATTGTCTTTATCTACTTGTAGGAAGCGGATCTGGAAATGGCTTGAATTCAACCTTCGATTTCAAAAGTCCAATTCTTCTTAAAGCAGGAAAGAATGAGATTGCTCTTTTTAGCATGACTGTTGGCTTACAAGTAAGTAGTGATATTTAATCTTATTTAGTGAATTGCCACTTCTTTGTGAAGGTTGTCTTTATCTGTTGTGCTTGGCTCTTCTTTTTCTTCATTTATTAAGTAGTAATCCATGCCTTGTGCATTCTATCAATTACCAAAATAGTGAAGAACATTCTTTTACCTCCATTCATATGCTTAATCTTCACACCTCATTTGGCCATATTTGACAATCTTGAGCCTAATATAGATTAGCCTTGCGGATTGGATTTAACTACAAGTCAGCATGCCATAGCATAGGAGCATTTTCATTGGAGTTATTGCCACCAAAGTTGGTTGGCCCTAGTTTTGGTTGGGTTATTACTTAAATTAAAAATTAGACAACAAGTGCTCATCCAAACACTTCCACCCATTTGCCCTTGTGTAGCTTTGTTCTTCTTTCATCAGCTTTAAGTGTTAGTGAGAGCTTAATATAGATTGTTGGGCCTCCATCTATCAATTATTGATTTTAGGTCAAGTGGTTCCCTAACATGATATTTAGAGCTCATATTCTTGGGTTCAAGTCTCTTTGTTTGCATTAGCAATTAGCATATTCTAAATTTTCATATTTGGTATATTTGTCTGTTCTTTTCTCTTTCCACATGCAAGATGGGGTTACACGTGAAGAGTGTTAGTGATAGCTGAATATATATTGCTGGATCTAGGGTGTGTATGAAACTTGCCAATCTGAAAAATCTGACTGACCCTAACCAATTGAAATGGATTTCGTCAGGCTTTATTCTTCAAAGCAGATCAATTGGGAGACTAAAACACAACCTAAAATGTTGGGTCAGTTGCTGGGCCCAAAAATTTGAACCCTAAAACAACCCCAACTACATATTCATGAGTACAGTAAAATGTATAATGTATTATAATTGCATACAAATACATGAATACAGCTAAGAACATAAACACTTGCATTACTTTTATGCTACTGAGCTTCAAAAAATGGATAGGAGAAAATTAAAAATGGTAGGAACAGGAACCTCATTGGCTGCTACAATTTTGTGCAGACTCTAATTATTGTTAAATTTGAAAGCAGACTCTTTCTTGGGCAACTCTTCTCAAAGGACTCAAATAAATTCAGCTTAAATGTTATGGATTCAACCTATGTTACTTTCAAGTTCTGAAGCCTTTCAAAATTGAAATAACCTGTGACTATCAAATAGAATCTCTGTAAAATCACTAGTTCTAATTTCAAAGCATAAACACAATAAAAATGCTAAAATAAAATAAAACCTGAAACTCTGTATGCAACGTCTTCTTTTCAATGGTATATGAGAAGGCATGCAAAGGTTGGAATATCTTTTATCTATTTTAGCTTAAAAAATGTTGGGTGGTTCCTTGGAAATGTTGAAGGATTCAACAATTTGAATGAAATGTTTTTTCCCACAATTGTTTATGGGGAGGCACATAAGAATTAAACTCGGTCTTATCAGAAAATTTGGATTACCTATCAGAAGAAGCACATGTTTCATAGTCGCTTGAAATTATTTTCTCCAATCCTTGTACTTTTGCTCTTCATTTACTTTGTTAAATTCTTTTTTATGAATCTGCTGCATACTGCAAACCTTTTCCATTTGGGGGGGTGGAGGTGGGGGCTGGTGGATGGGGACAAAGAGGTACTTTATTTTTCATATTAATTCCTCTTTCCTTGCAGAATGCTGGACCATTTTTTGAATGGGTAGGAGCAGGTCTAACCAGTGTAAAGATAGAGGGATTGAACAAAGGAACCATTGATTTGAGTTCAAATGCATGGAACTATAAGGTAGTGTAGCCAATCTTAATACTCGTGAGCATCCTCATGCATTGTTTAGTATATTCATTTGCATCTTATGGCAACTGCAGCTTCAAATTGTTTATTCTTTCAATGTTTTTAGTCAATCTGCTTCTATTATTGCTGCAATGCCATATCCTGGTGTAGCAGTTGATGGTTGTTTTTGTGATACATGGATCTAATCACCCTCATCCTAACTGCTTGATGTTTTCTTGTGCACCAATCTGTTACCTATAGTTCTATACTATATATAATGTCAATTCTTGGATAGGTCAACATGTCCCATCTTTTGTCATTGTTTAGATGTAGTTAGTTTTAATGTAGTAAGGGTAATAATGCAATTTTAAACATTTAACTAATCTTCGCTTCTTTCTATGCTCTCCTACTTTTGGGGGTCTACTTGAATTGTAGATTTTTTTTTCTTTTTTCTTTTTTTTGAGAGGAAAATGTATTTCTTTATTTAAACCTTCTTACTCCTTACTTTTTATTCTTCTTTACCCACTCTTATTTTCAAATAAAAAGGATGCTTTTATCCTTTCACTTCTATCAAAAGACATATTTTCTCAAAAAAAAAAAAAAAAAAACAGAAAAACAAAAAATCTAACACATGTAATGCACCCTCAAAGCTGCAGTATTAAATTTATAATGAATACGTTTGACATTGTGTTAATTTGAATGTTTATTCCCATTCTCTATGTATGCTGGTGTCTGTGACTCAGGTCAAATCTATACATACTTTTTATCATCATTTCTTTCTCGCTTTATTTTTATTTTCTTTCTTTTTGTTCATGTCCAGATTGGGTTGGAGGGAGAGCACCTTAGAATTTACGAGGAAAATGGTTTGAATAATGTGAAGTGGCTATCTCTGACTGAGCCACCAAAGAATCAGCCTCTCACATGGTACAAGGTGAGTTTCAATCTTTTGTATCTATGTAAATATCTTCCACCTGTTTCAGAGTGATAATTGCAACATAAATTAAAACACTGGCTATTGGTCAAGACACCGGAGGGAGATTTGCAAGAAGCATCTTCATAGGATCAATCTATTTGAAACTTTGCCAAGTTGTTGTATTATGCTATAGTTTAGATTTTGAAATAAAAACAAAAGGAGGTATTATTAAAGTTTCCAAATGAAAATGGCTCCTTCTCTGTTAGTTAAATACGTAGTTGTATGACTCACTTTCTTTGTTAGGAGAAATTACTAGTCGCCTATGCTAGCTATCTCTAACAAAATTCATTTATACCTATTCTTGCAGGCAGTTGTAGATGCTCCAACAGGAGATGACCCCATAGGCCTGGATATGATAGACATGGGAAAAGGCTTAGCATGGTTGAATGGAGAAGCTATAGGAAGATATTGGCCCAGGACATGCTCCATACATGAAGAGTGTGTTCAGGACTGCAATTACAGAGGCAAATTTATGCCAAACAAATGTAGCACTGGTTGTGGAGAACCAACTCAAAGATGGTACAATCTAAACTCAAAAAATGAAATTGGCATCTCATCAATTATGTTCTTCTATCTTAAAAACATTGACATCTTGAATTATCTACAATGAACTTGATAGTCACATTGGCTTGATCCATTACAAGTATTTAAGAAAATGAAAAATCTAAGCCAAAACATTCAAACACTTCGTCTACTGAACTTGATCTACATGTTTTCTCGTCCCACTTGCCAAAGCTAAGAAAGTTAGTAACTGAAATTTTCCCTGAAATGCTAAATATGTTCATACACAGGTAAGTTTCTAAAACTCTAGCAATAGTAGCCAATGCACCAAGTATTTTAAAGGATAAAAATTACAGATGCTCCAATGTTTTTCATTTTCTTTCTTTCTTTGTATACGTAGGAGCTCACATACCTGGGTTTTATAGGTTCAGATTGTCGTGGTCAGGATTTACAAGGGTTATTCAAGGGAACTTCCTAAACACTGAAATGGCATGTTACACTAGCACCTGATGGATCCATATATAGTCATTGGAGACATCTTGCTCTTACTACAATTAAATGCTACATGTATTTATTTAGTATAATGTCATGACTGATAAGTACATCTATGTTAGGGTGATGTACATCAGATGACACATTCTCCCAAACAGTGCCTTTTTGCACTTTGAAAGGAGTTCCTTATTTGAAGAGTTTACGATGTGAATAAGAAGGTTCACGTGCATCTCGAGAAATTAGTTGGGTACTGTAAGAGACCCAAATACCCTCGAATCACAAAAAAAAAAAAAAACAAGGAGAAAAGGTTCTTTCTTTGTAAAGAAATGCGAATTTAATCTTGGACGAACCACTTTTTTGTTTTTTTGTTTTGTTTTTGTTTTTTCCCTTTGTTTGGCTGCTTAAAAGTTCTGTTTTTTTTTTTGTCACAGGTACCATGTTCCACGATCTTGGTTTAAGCCATCAGGAAATGTTCTGGTGGTTTTTGAGGAGAAAGGTGGAGATCCAACGAAGATCAAGTTTTCAAAACGACGAATCACCGGTGTCTGTGGTCTTGTTTCAGAGGATTATCCTCCTGTTGATCTTAACTCTTGGCATACAGATACCAGAGATCATCACAAAACCAAGGCAACTCTCAGTCTTAAGTGCCCTACGAACACTAGAATTTCCACCATTAAGTTTGCAAGCTTTGGAGCTCCAAGTGGAAAGTGTGGATCATACAGAGAAGGATCATGCCATGATCCCAAATCCAGTTCTGTGGTTGAAAAGGTTAGGATACTGCTTTCCTTCTAGTTTGAGTAGCACATTCGCTTGGATCTGAAAATCAGCATAATGCCTCAATAATAATTATCTATGGTGATGTTATATTTAATCTGAAATAGCATACACCTTGCCTAGTCTTCAAGAAATAGGTTTACCAAATTCTTAGAAATGCATATCCAACCAAGTGAAAGTTTGAATCACATTCTAGGTTCAACAATAACAAAAAACAAAAAAGAGGAAATAATATCCTCAGAAAATATCAGCTTTTTGTAGAATATTTGAATGTGAGGTCACTGATTGTGCTTCTAATCACATGCACAAATTAATTCACGATAGAATCGATTGATATATGAATTTTTTGGCTTGCCTATTTGCATAGATTTATAAATTATGAGATTCATACACCTGCTTGCATTAGCACTTTACCAGTATGATCTGAGAAGGCGTAATCTTCGAATCCTGTATAAAATAACTTACACAATATCTACCAAAGTTTGTCATTTTTGTTGTTTAGAAAATTTCAAATTTCAGTCATTAATTTGTCAAATCTTTTTGATGAATTTTCGATTAACAAATCCAAATCATACTAAAATATTTTGCACTAAAGATCCACACCAATCGCTGCTTTTTTGGATGTAACACAAACCACCATACCCGACGTCCATAAATTATTATTCTTGTTAGCCTTTCTGCCATTGTAATTTGTGCTAAATTTTATAACTGAATGTTATTTTATTTCTTTGGCAGATTTGCCTGAATAAGAGAAGCTGTGATGTAGAATTGTCAGAGAAGAATTTTAATTTAAATCTGTGCCCAGACTCCGCGAAGAAGCTTGCCATTGAAGCACTGTGCAAATGAGAACCAGTATTTTGTGGTAACTGCAGCTGATTCCTCCATTATTTTTTTGTTATGAGTCTCTCTCTACCATTAATTGTTACATCTAATTGATGGCTGCATGGTGCAGGGAATGTGCACTATGTTGTTTTATGTTATTTATGTTATTTAATTAATGCGATTTTGATTATGTTAGACTCTGGCTTATGGCCAATCAAGACATATGTAATATTTCGTTTCTCCCTTTTTCTCCTTATTTATATATTATTTTCCATTTCTTTTTCTTTTTCTTCTTGGGTGTGAATTGGAGCTTCAAGTAAAAAAATCTAATATCGATATGGGCATTTGAATTTTCCTGAGTTTCCAGTATGAATTAGAGCATGGACTGGCAATTTGATTTAGTAGGCAAGGATTAAATTTATTTCTTTTGCAGAACTTCCATAGTGGTGGTGTATCATATGCAATTAGTAAGCTAGTAATGAAGGATCTATTAATTTCTGCAAAGTGGTATTTTATTTGACGAGGTGCCTCGCAGAAACAAGATCATAATATTCTCTGATTTCGTAGAGGGAATCAGAAAACTTCCATTATTTGGTTCTGGGTTGGGGAACAACTTTTCACATCAATGTTTGTCAAGTAGAACACCATGTCAACAAATAAATCTCCTTCCGAATACAGGTGATTAATTCCAAGGAAAGCATCCATTTGGAGAAAAGTTCACTGAGGGTCAGCCCATGGTTTGAGACATCTTAAGATTTTAGCATCTCCTTTTTTCAAGAGGAAAACTAGGGACAGCTAAAGATCACTTTCAGGCAATGGCATCTCATGCCATGCTTAGCATGAATCTTGGATGCCCATATCTTGTTATATCAAATTGCTCAACGAGGAAAGCTATGGTGGGGCTTCAATTTCCAGTGTGTTAAACACTCGAGCTTTTATGAGACGTCATGCTTCCAAATGAATTGCTAAGCAAAATTCTAACATTTACAATGTGAAATTGTGTTTTGATGTTTTTTTTTTTTGAGATCGGCATGTATCAAAATTCTTTGGTTTTCTACTAATTCCTTTAGAGCACGAACATAAACACCTTTAGAACCGTTGACTTACATATTGGTAGGTGTCATGAATTCTGATTCGAACTCTCTACCTCAGGATTGTGTTTTGATGTTTAAAAACTTGCCCAAAATTTATCATGTAAAAGGGACTCCATAGCCATAGGCAAAATTGTTTGAATTTGGGGCCATAAGATCATTGAAGTAGCATAGGCAATTGCATCAATGTGAGATTTTAAATTGAACTAGGATTAGAATTATTTGAAAAAGTAAAATTAGTTCACATCTTGTTTTAAATTGTTTAAAGTAAAATTGTTTTAAATTGCCTCACTGGTGCTACTTATGCTTCAATAGTACAGATGTTGCAGACTATCTTATCTTCAGCTGCCCATTTTCATTGAGCCTTTGGCGCGAGTGGCAGTCTCGCATTGGGAATAGATACTCCCTTCCAGTTTCAAGTGAGGAGTGCATGATGTTGGCTCACATCCAGGGCTTTCATGGAACCCAAATCAGGATCATGAAAACTACCAATCTAATGACTCTTTGAATGATTTGGTAGGAACGTAATCATTGTATTTTTGAAGGTGTGGTTAGGAGTGTAGATGACGTGCTGCTCTTGGCATGTTCTTGGCTCGTCGCGTTTAAAATTAATGGGGATTTCTCCATTAACAACTGGATTAGGAGTTGGGGTGCTTGTTTGATACAGCCTGCCTTTTGGTGTTTGTCTTGTATGCTTTTGCTTCTTTTAGTGTTTGTTGTCTCCCATTGAGTACTGCTGGTGCTTCTTGGGTTTTATGCTTGATGTAGCTTGCATGTAAATGTTTCCTCTATTAATATATATGTTTGTTTATTATCAAGAAGAAAACAAGATCACAAGAAATTAAAAATCTTGTTAAGAAATGCCCAATTCTCTTTGGAGCAAAAATATGACCAATAAACATAATTTACCAAGAGAATAATTGCTCAGGCTTCACTGCTTCCAGCACTGAACGTAATTATCGCTAGTAAGCCCGGAGTAGCAGTGTGTAAAATTGCACAATCACTCCCCAATCGAAAATGAACTGAGGCCGAATCCATGCATGTTGGGAGTAGAAGCCAAGCCACTACTTTTTATGGCTTAATCTGCAATATGAAGACATCATGAACTAGGTAAACAAACAAATGAACAAAGGGTCCATAAGGGTATAAAGTGAACAAAAACTATAGGTTTTCAAAAGCAACCTCGAGAACCATATAATTGGAAGTCCAACCCGTGGTTCGACGAAGATCCCTTTCCAATACTCCTTGTGGTTGCTGACTTCGCAGAAAATTTTCTCCTGCTCTCCCTTGAGACAAAACTTCCGTCTATGAATCTGGTTCTTTATAAGCAGAGATGTTTATATTATAAATGAGACTGGAACCCTTAAATTCATATTACAAAGTTTTAGAAACTTCAAAATAGATGCTGAAATCCACTACCTGAGTCCTTCATCCTGACTGATTTTGTTTTCTTGACATTTCCACAATGAGATGGTAGGAGGGCCTTTTGTGAAGGTAATTCAGCAATGAAAAGTACAGTTTGAGCCCAGCCAGCATATTTCCCAAATTTTTTTACAAATGCCTCCGCAACTTGATTGTGAAGCTTGGGCGTAAAACGGACGCCCGCAAGCTCTGGCGTAAGATATCGAATTGCAATCTAGGTTCCAAATCCAATAATGAACATTTATATCAGAACTTAATGACAATCAACAATACTTAATCAAGTATAACAGATGCCCAGATAAAGAAATCATATTGCCTGAAACAAAATTGTTGTAGATTCGTCACGGAAGCAAGAACAAAAATACTCAAAAATAACCAAATATATATTCGATTGAATAAAATATTCAAAGAGAAAAAAAAAATTATCTTCATCTATTAAAATTCGTAATTGAAACTCCTTATATAGATAACTCCCCTAAAACATCTTAGAAATGAACTAAAACACCTAAAAATAAGTTTCCTAATCTATCTATAACATAAAAATAACTTCCTAATCCTATTAGAACTCTATTTAGACACTTCTAAACACTTTTTAATACACTTAAATAATAAAAACGAATTTAAAAAATTATCTAGAACTACCATTAAAAATTAAATATATCAAAATAAAAACTTTCCTAAAAAAACACAAAAAAATACAATATACATCATTCCCTGCTTGTTGGAAAGAATTCGTCCTCGAATTCGAATCACCACCAGAAGAATCATCGTAATACGAAGGATGCGAATAATAAAAATATCATATGTGTGAAAATTCCTAAGCAACTGCATCTTGTAAGTGGTTGCTCTTGATCTAAATTTGGTGCGACAAGTAGTACAAGCTCCTGATCTGAAACTTCTTTGAAATCTGATTTTTCTTCAATTGCAAATAGTCAATCCACCAATTCATCGGGTTAGAGATTATCATGAAATTCAGGAATATCAATTTTTAATCTTGACTCCCACCTTCTTGCATCACCTATTCGTTGTGGAATATGAAAACCCCCTTGATTAGCAACTGAGTTTTCAAGTTCTTCCTCTATCCACGCATCTCCCTCTTTAGTTGTTGGAGCCAAGGATAACTTTTGAATACCAATAACGACCTCTTCCTCAGATTCATCACCATATTTATCAAATATGGGTGAATTATCAAAAGGATTTGCTTTTTCAATCCATTCATCTATAACAGTTGGTGTAAAACAAACCTCACGACGAGGTTGTGGTGCAGGCAAGTGTCTGTGGTAGCAGCGATCCCTACGATCTAGATTAATTGCATGAGATTGGTTAGATTCGAACCCCTGCTCCAAATAGTGGAGTGAAACTGCAGGGTTTCCGTGAGAACCCACAATTTTCTCCCTATCTTGGACAACGACCGACTCTTGAAGTTGTAACTATGACAACGTCAAGCGTAAAACAACTTTCAGCAGTTGATTCACAGCTTTGACATTATTGGTGATCAATTCTTCAAGTGGATCGATCCGAGAATTGATTGCGAGTCTACCTCTTCTCTTTGACGCCATAGACGAAAAAGAGCAAGATCAAACTTGTCTTTGATACCAATTTGATGTAGATTCGTCGCGGAAGCAAGAACGGAAATATTCAAAGAGAAAAAAACAAAATTATCTTCATTTATTAAAATTCGTAATTGGAGCTCCTTATATAGATAACTCTCCTAAAACATCTTAGAAACTAACTAAAACACTTAAAAATAAGTTTTCTAACCTATTTATAACATAAAAGCAACTTCCTAATCCTATTAGAACTTTATTTAAACACTTCTAAACACTTTTTAATACACTTAAATAATAAAAACGAATTTAAAAAATTATCTAGAACTACCACTAAAAATTAAATATATCAAAATAAAAACTTTCCTAAAAAAAAAACTAAAAAAAAAAAAAAAACACAAAAAACATGCAAAAAATACAATATACATCAAAAACTAGAAGTTGTTCTATTTTGATTCTATATCTAGTGTACTTAGTATTAATACTATAGTCTCTAAAACTCTACTAGTTCTTTCTTCCGTTCTCATATTTCTCTTTATTTTTTTATTTTTTTATTTTTTTATAGATACAATGGTCCCGGTGCCACTGCACCCACCCGAGAGGTAGATGGGCCCCCCGGGCTTGGTACAAAGCCCATAACTAATCCGCTCACCAACTCATTGGAGTGGGAAGGACCCCGTAGCGGTCGCCACAAGATTCAAACTCGGAACCTCTGAAATTCGAACTCACACTTGCGCCACTAGGCCAACACCTCGTTGGCATATTTCTCTTTATAATGTGTGTTTGTGCGTGTTTATGTGATTTATGGCAGCTGAAAGCATATGGAACCTGAACCATGCAATATAATTTTGGTATGGATTACACCTTTTTATTTTTATCACTTATTAGTAATAATTCAGGCATTAGATCAATCAAATGCACTAGATAAGGATGTTCTCGGCATATTAATTAAATGGCATTAATCAAACTCTTGGAGAAAAGGTAAAAACAGAGAAATGCACCTGCCAAACATGTGTGTCAACTGGGATAGCTTGATGTTGGTCTAAAGAGAAGAGAGCAATGCAGGCTGCCACCTTTGGACCAACTCCAGGTAAAGTAGATAGAGCTTCAATTGCATCGTGAAGATCCAAATCACGAAGAGAAACAAGCCACTCAGCACCTCCACAGGGTCTTAACTGCAAAGCCTTAACTGTACCAACAATGTACTTTGCCCTTCATCAGTGACCAGAACAAATTCAGCAAAGGGTATAGAACTACAATAAGAGAAATGAGTGATGGAAATGAAGAAACAACAAATTAAAGAGGTAATACTAATTCTGAAAGGCTCTACATTTGACATATATAAGATTTTAGACAAAAAATTTCTAACTAATTAAACATCACAAACATATCTAATTAAACATCACAAACATATCTAACATTGCAATAAAGACAACAACAAATTGAGCAAAAAGCTTGGCTTTTTGAAAATGAATCTAACAGTCAACATATGCAAATGTATTATTCAAAATGCAACATCACTAGTAGATTTTTTAAGACTACAATCACAAGCTTTCAATTTTACAATTGAAACAAAAAACAAAGGAAAACCAACCTGTAACCAAAGCCAGCAGCCCGAAACTCCTCCTCCGAAACCAATGACAACCGCTCCAAAGACGGGAATTCATGAAAATCCAACCCTTCAACAGTCCCTAAATAATCACCCAAAGAAGAAACAAAATCCACCATTTTGGTAATTCTCCCAATATTATTGTTAGAAGAACAAAGGAACTGAATCAAACATTCAAGAGGATCCTGTCTGAGCACACGGGCACCACCCAAATGCAAAGCCAAATCAGCAAACAGAGAATCAGAAGCAGAGAACACTTCCCACATCTCAACAAGAGAAATCCCAATATTAAGGTAATCAAGAAGAGCCTCTTTGGCCTTGCCCTCATCACAAGTTTCATGAACAAAGTAAGCTACATCACCAGAGCCATTATCAAGCTGCTTGAGAGAGATTAGATGAGAACCCACAACTCCTGTGAATTGAAAAGCGCCAGTTTGCTTCCACCTGAAGGTTTGGCCTGTTGGGAATGTGAGGGGCAAGAAGAGCTCTGATTTGCCAAGATTTAGAGGTACCCATTTCTGGGTTTGGTTGAAGTAGGATTTGGGAGGGGTTGGAGAAGGATTTGTGGTGAGTGATCTCTTGGTTTTGTTGATGGAACAAAAGATGTTGTTGTTGCTGCTTTTGGTGTTGTTGGGTTGCAATTTTTTGAGGGTTTGTGGGGTTGGAGGTGTTGATGGAACTGAGGATATGTTGGAGAAGGAGATTTCTGGGGTTTTTGGCCTTGCCCTCTTCTTCATGATTGGCAGGGTTCTTAGCGATTGCAGAGCTGCTAGATGTTTCATTGATCCTTGAATTCTTCTTGTTCTGTTATAACCAGACCTAACGGCTAGTAATTAAAAAGCATTTCATCGTTTTATTTATTTATTTATTTTGTCAGAAGAAGCATACTCATAAAATAATTCATTTGATTTTTCTTTTTGCTCATTTCTTTTTTGTATGATAATTTCTCATCGATAATTAAACAATAATTGAAAAAACAATTTATCGTGAAGTACTTTTTTTATTTAAAATAAATATAATTTTAATAAGAAAAATATTAATTTAATTATAATAAAATATAATTTTAAGTATAACTACATGTCTATTAAATCATTTATGTCACATCTTAAGATGTGTAACATACACATCAAATGAACATGTATATATAATTACACTTAAAGTTGTATTTATTGTAATTAAATTAATATTTTTCTTTAAAGAGTGAAAATTAAAAACTTAAAAATATTAATGAGTTAAAATGATAGGTTTTATGATTAATTATTCATAAAAAAAAAAGATAAAAAGAGAAATAGATGAGAATGTGAAATATAAAATTAAAAACACAATCCCTTAAGTAGAGGGCTATACATCACTAATTAGTTTAGTGGGGTGGTGAGAAGTAAAAAATTTCTCATCTTGATTTCAAGCTTTGAAATAGACTTTAATCTCCATCGCACAGGTGGGGTCACTCAACTCTTGTCTAAGATAAAATCTTTGTATCGTGGCAATATGCGGAACACTCACTTGTGTCCCTTTAGTCGTATTTCAGGTAAATTAGTCTTTATAGCATGTCTAAGGTTAGGGACACCACTTGAATTAACTACTTAAAAAAAATGTAGTGGGAATAAAGAAACATATTAATAATTTTATTGTAAATAAAATACAAATGTTAAGATAGATAAATAATAAAACGTTGAAATATAAAAATATAAAATAAATTTATTCAAAATTGTAGGAGTAACTCTAATAAAAAATAAAATAAGAGAAAATTAATTATAGTTTAAATACATATAACAAAGACCCTTGAGTATACAGTAACCTATTAATTATTTACAACAATTGTGAGGCAAATAAAAACCTAAAATAATATGAGGTAATACACAGATAAAAATTTAGGAAGGAAGACTTCAAATCACATAGATGGAGGTAATTAATAATGATAAAAAAAAATAGTTGACCTAGCCCTTTTATAAAGTATAGTAAAATAAGTATAATCATATAGTTAGTGAGAAAGGTTTTAATGTTATTCTTTTTTTTAAGAAAAATAAAATTTTATTAAAATAGAAGATAAGCCTTTTTTTTTTTAATGCTGGTAAAAATGTGGCTTTAAAACCTTAAGACTTCATTTGACATCCAAATGAAAAATATTTTTTTGGTATCATATTTAAGAATTGTTTTCAAAATATTGAAACAAGAAAATTTTGTTTGGTTTGTTCAAGATTTCACAAAAATAAAGTAAAAAAAGCTTATGTGGGTCCTATTAAATACAAGAAAAAAATTTAAAAACAGCATTTATATGTTTTCTAAAACAAGTCATTTTTCTATTTTTTTTTAAATCCTATCAAACTAAACAAGTTTTTGTAACTTTTTTGAATTTTTGTTTTTAAATATAAAAAACTAGATTTAAATTTCATATCAAATGCAACCTAAGGTTTCAAGTTCAACTTTTGTCACTGGCTCACCTTAAGGAGAGAGAGATTAATAGGTCACGAATGAGCTTAATACCTCATCGAGAATACGGTCTGGTGATAGAGCTAGTTATAAAACTAACTACTAACATTGTATCTATAAAGATTGACGGTGTCAATGGATTGGAACCGCAAAACCGAATTGAACCGATGTATTTGGTTTGATTTTTTAATAAGTTCGGTTTGGTTTAAGTTTGAAAAAAGTATAAACCGATAAATTTGGTTCGAATTGTGGTTTGAGACTTTGAAAATAGATCTAAACCGAATCGAACCGATTTTAAAATTAAAATTATTAATATTTATTTTTAATATTTATAATTCTTTTATAATATAAATATTTTTATTAAAAAATTATATAATCATCTTTATATAGTAAATACAATTTTCAAGTTTTTTATATTTGCATTAAAAAAGTTAAAATTACCTTATACACATATATTGGACCTATGAATATTAAAATCCATGATAAGTCATGATTAAGCCCAAAATAAATATGTTGGATCCATAAATTGGATAAAAAATAAATTCATGATCAAGCTCAAGACAAGGCCCAAAACCAAGCTTAAAATAAAGCCCCAAACCAAGTCCAAGCCCACTATTTGAAAGTTTTCAAAATTATGTAAATTAAGTGCTCAAAATTAGATGAAGTGCATTATGTGTATGACCAACATTTATTTATAAATATTTAATTATGTGATGTGAATTGTATTTAATTTAGTATAAATACCCCCTCATATGGGAGGTTTAGGGAGGAAGAGATCAAGTGATCAAGTGCTCAAATGATCAAACATCAAGTATTTCATCAAATATTTGATCAAGTAGGAAATCAAGCAAATGCTTATTCTTTTTCTCCCTAATGTTTTTCTAAATCAAGAGAGAGAGAGTCTCATTGTTTTCTCCTTGAATGTACAAAGAAGGTTGTAAATTTTTATTTATAGTGAAGTTTCTACAGCTTGCCTGTGAATGTTTCTCTAAAATCGAGAATTTTACCACGTAAATTCTTGGTGTCTTTTGGTGTATTCTATTTTTCTGCAGTTATTTTCATCTAGTTGTTTATTGGTATAATACTACCTACGTCGGCCCTCTCTTGAAGTTCCTAGTATGCTTTGTGGTTGTGGTTATGTCTGATCTTCCACATCAGAAAAGTCTTTCTCGAAGATATATTTCTATTCATATATACGACGTTGTTCATGTATACTACTATTCACGCATGTACCTTGTTAAAGAATCAATGTATTATACCGTTACTCTGCTAAATTGGCAATTGATTTAATTAGTCAGACTCAGTCTTATCTTTAATAACTTTAAATAGTGAACGGGAGACAACTTACTGTTCTAGAAGACTCGGTATTTAAGTGGGCCTATTGTGACCCCACTCTCAGATTGAAGATTAGTCTGATTGATTTGATTAAAAATTATTTACTCTGTAAAGGTAATACTAGATGTCCAAATGAGTAATCACTTTTTGGTGTTGGTTAAATCTTGCATCAATAATATATATATTAATTGATTATTTTAATTTATTTAGTGTATGTACATGTAAAACTTTAAATCGATCAACCTAAACCGAACCGAATAGAACCACACTGATTATGTTTGATTTGGTAATTCAGAATAAACCGATTAAACTAAACCGAATTGAAATCGATTATATTTGATTTGGTTTAAGTTTGAGCATTAAACAAATTCAAACCGAACCGTCGATGTTCCTAATAAAGATAAGCCTCTTCAAAAATAACATTCTCAGTAATTGGAGAAATATCTTCAATCCAAATAGTGAAAAAGACTCCAAAGATAGTGCATGACACCCAAATTGATTTCTCGCCCCCACATAACAAATTACTGGTTTAGTACCTTGTTGGCACAACTAATAATAAGTTCATACGTTTTTTTTTGTTGTTGTTGTCAAAACCATACTCTTTTAGTTTATTTGTGCTATAAATGGGTTTACCACTACCAAGAATCAAAGTTTGTTAACCAAGTGGTGGGTTGGTTTAGTAGTTGAGTACAAGTATACCTACTCTAAAAGTCTTAAGTTTAAGACACCTCCCACCACTTGTTGGCCAACGACGTCTTTGCGTGTTTATAATTGTGTTTTAGAGGGATTAGAAGGGACGTAAGTTCTTGATACCCACTGAATCACTACCCAAACATTGTTTAAACTTCTATAAAGATCTTAGTGCCAAAGATCCATTAAGCATGCTAGTCTTTAATCGATCCCTATGAAGAACATAATTATAATTTATTGTGTTCTATATGTTCCAAACTATCATGAGTAATTGCTCCGTATGTTCATTAGATAGTTTTTGCCTTATTTGCAAAACTTGCTTAAGTATATTTGTTTGGTGTAAAAATGGTTCTTACTTCTCAGGAGTTGGGTACAACTAACACATCGATGAAAGTCGAGGCCACTCACTGAATACTGTACGAGTGAAGGAGCAATAAACAATGAAGAACAATAGGACCTTTGGAGCACAAAGCTCGGTGTGTCATAAAGCTCGATTTGTGATAGAACTTGAATGTGATGGAGCTCGACGACCATCGATCAATGCACGAAACGAATAGCTTATGTCCACAACGACAAACAATCAAGATTTCCAAAATCAGTAAAAGGATATTGTGTCCGGCACATCTAGGCCACAGCCTATCATAAAAGCCTAGGTCATTGCACTTTTGAAGTAGTAGTCATCATGACTCCCTCGCATGCTATAACATGCCTACATTAAATCTTAAAGGCGTTAGATGAGACATAATCATCATTAAGGAAATGAAGCAATAAGGGAGGAAACCAGCCAACATAAAGAGAAGAGGGGGCGAAAAACCTGCCAATACTATACCTAGATCGATAACTAAATGAGTGTCTTGCGTTTACACTTTCAAACAATCTTTTCTTACTTTGTATCTTCTAACTTAAGCATTAAAGACTCTTTGGCTGGTACTACTTCGATGTCCTACTGACCTTTTGACGCTCTTTCACTTTATTCATCATATATAGGAACCTTGAATGCGGACCTCGGTGCATCGACCAAAGAGCCTTATTGCGTGTCATACTCTTCTTTGCTTGTCTTTCATAGCTAAAACCTGTGCTCCGACCCATGACACCAAAATCGATTGAAACAATATTGTAATTTATAAATCAACAGCGCCCTATGTACTTGTGGCAAAAGAACATTAAAACAAAACAAGTTGAAGCATATCGACTTTTCATTTCAAATTAAGCAAGATGGAGAAAGAAATATATTCCTTCTATAAAGAGGAGAAATATATTCCTTCTATAAAGAGGGAACCCTAATTAGTAATTTATTTTGTACAAAATGTCTAATTTTTTAATGTATTGCCCCACATTAATTAGCTCAATTAGGACATGAATCTCAACCAATTTTATTACTCGATCTTCTTCTATTTCCACCCACCAAATCATCAGTCTACCCTCCCTATTTAATCAATTTTTTTTTATGACAATACATATCAATTTTTGATGAAATTCAGAGCCCATATTGTTCTTTTACTTTTATTTTCTTTCTTATTCAGGCATATTTTTTTATTAAGAGCTTAATTACACACTCTGTCTCCTTACTCTCCAATCCCAAAAACTCAAAAACACACCAGAGAGAGGGGCTTCTGCTTCTGCTTCTGCTTCTGCTTCTGCTTCTCCACTGCTCCCTCTCTTTCAAATTCCCAAACCCAACAAAATCAGAAACTTCAACACGCACACACACACACATCAATTTCAATTTTCAATTTTCAATTTTCAATTTTCAATTTTCAATTTTCAATTTTCAATTTCAATCTCTTCTTCTCTTCGATCCCTTCTCCTTCCCCAAATGTTTCCCACCACCAACACCAAATGGCGTAAACGCAAGCGCGACACCACCACCAACACCAATCTCAAGAAACACAAACCACCCCAACCTGAACAAGACGAAGATGACGAAGAAGACCAACAAGACCAAGACCTCGACGACCCATCAACAGCACCAGCTGACGCAGATGAAGACCAAGACCTGCACCCAATAATTCCCCATTCAACCACCCCCATCACCAACAACAATGTCACTCCTGCTTCTGACGCAGCAGCTCACTACGCGCGCGAAAGCGAGGTTCTCTCCGGCGCCGGCACCCGCATCTCCGACTTTCCGCCGGTCGTCGCCCACGCCGTCAACCGCCCCCACTCGTCGGTCCTCGCGATCGTCGCCGCCGAGCGAGCGATTCTCTTCCAGTCCTCTGAGAACCGCTCTCAAAACCCTAATTTTCTCGAAAATGTGTCTCACGGACAGCTCCAAGCCTTGTCCGCTGTTCCCGCCGATAGCCCTTCGTTCGCAGATCATGATCGGCCGGAGGGTTTATCGTCTTCGTCTTCGTCCTCGTCGTATGTTTGCACGCCGCCGGCTATAATGGAAGGCCGCGGTGTCGTGAAGCGGTATGGGAATCGGTTACATGTCGTCCCAATGCATGCTGGTGCGTCTTCTTCTTTTTCTGTTTGTGCCCTAATTTGTTTAGGCTCCGTTCGTTTGGTATAGAATTTGAAAAAAAAGGGTTTTTTTTTTTGTTTTGTTTTTGAAAACAAAGATTTTCCTTGAATACATCATGTTAGGTTAGGTTAGGTGTTTTAAAATTTTGAAAAAAAAACTGTTTTTTGATTCAAACAAGAAAGCAACAAAAATTTCTGAAAAAATGTACTTCAAAAACAGTTTTTAAATTCTGAACCAAACAGGCCCTGATTTTTTCTAGTTCAATAGATTTTTGATTTTTGTTCTGTTTCATTTAGATTGGTTTTCGCCAAACTCGGTTTACCGATTGGAGAGGCAAGTGGCGCCGCATTTTTTCGCGGGGAAGTTGAGTGAGCTTACCCCGGAGAAGTACATGGATTGTAGAAACCGGATTGTCGCTAAGTACATTGAGAATCCGGAAAAGAGGCTATCTGTTACGGACTGCCAAGGGCTAGTTAAGGGTGTGGATATTCATGACTTGAATCGAATTGTTCGGTTTTTGGATCATTGGGGGATTATTAATTACAATGCGTCCGCGCCGAATCGGGAACTTAGAAGTAATGGGCCGTACTTGAGGGAGGATCTGAATGGGGAGCTTTACATTCCATCTGCTACTTTGAGGTCGATTTATAGTTTGATACAGTTTGACAAGCCGAGGAGTAGGATTAGAGCTGAGGACATTTCTATGTCTTTGATGCGCCCTGGTGAGGAAGTCTTGGATTTGGATAGCAGGATTCGGGAACGGTTATCAGAAAATCGTTGTAATTATTGTTCTCGGCCCCTTCCCCGTGTTCACTATCAATCTCTTAAGGAGGTAGGTTTAGTCAATAACCTTTTTCTTCTTCATTTTGTGTACAGAATGGTGATTGTTGTTGTTGGAAACTCAGTTGTTTGTTTGAAATATCACTTTAGTTAGTCGACATACATGACCAATAACTGATTGAGCTACATTTGGTGAATTCTACATTTGTGAAAATAGAAAAATGGGGGATATATTTACAATTTGTTTTGGTTATGGAAGTACATACATTTTCTTTATAACTCACAAATGATAGAATTTTATAGAAAAATTAGATCTGCACTTATAGTTTCAACATGTTGATGAACTTGTCTTGTTATCATAATTGCTCATTATAGAAGCCTTCACCGGTTAATAAGTTGACAATATTGGTTTCAGGACTGGTAAATGTACATCTAAAGCTTGAGCAGCCATTCCATATGCTGAGTTGGACTTACTCAAAATTTCAAAAATCCATGAATACCGAAGATTTATTCTACTGCAGGAAGATTATTATTATCGGTTAAGTCTATGATACGATGTATTATAAAGTTTGACTCTGTACAAGCATATATCCTTTGGTTTTGAACGAATAATAGAAATTGATATGAGACTTATAGGTACACCTTAGTTTTGTGATGGCTATGGAATGGCTTTCTTGTCCATTGAAATCATTCTGTTTAAGAGTTGATAATTTGATAGTGTCAATTTCAAGGCTGCTAAGATTTTAACTCTAAAGCCCAAGTAGCAAGACTATGGTTCCCCTCCCTTAAAAATCATGAATCCCGAAAGATCACTCTTTGGCATAGAAGTACGTGAGTCATTCCTTGGATGCATTAAAGAAATCCAATATATGCAAGCTGTCTTCTAGTATGAAGAGTTTCTTTGATATGCCTGCATGATGTCCTAGAAACTCCTTAAGCCAACACTGGATTTGGAATGCAAAGACAGTCCTTCATTTACTGAATTTATTAGCACTACTGTTGTTGGTAAAATTTCTGTTTTAAGACTACCTTCTAATGAAAGTTTAAAACGTATGGGGTCTCGATTTAGCTTATCAAATGGAAAAAATAGAGGTCAGAAATGAAATTATATATTGCCTATGTATGTGCCTGTGATTGACATTTTGTTTAACAGGCCGATGTAATGCTTTGCTCGGATTGCTTCTATGATGGAAGATTTGTAGTTGGTCACTCAAGTATTGACTTTATAAGGATGGATCCGGCAAAAGATTTTAGTGATCTTGATGGGGACAACTGGACTGACCAGGAAACACTGTTGTTGCTAGAGGCAATGGAAATTTACAATGACAATTGGAATGATATTGCGGAGCATGTAGGTACCAAGTCAAAGGCACAATGCATTCTTCATTTCATTCGTCTTCCCATGGAGGATGGCCTACTGGAAAATATTGAAGTTCCAGGAAGATCCATCTCATCTTATACGCCAAATAAAGAAGATTGTGCCAAATCATATTCAAACTCTAATGGTGACTCTGCAGGTATTTATACATTTCCAGGTTCCTTTCATTGCATTAAAATTGTCAATTTGGCCTTTGCCATCTTGCTTTCGTGTTTTATTTATTTTTTCTTTTATTTTAATTCTGTTTACTACAATACTTGGTTTTTTTTCCCCCTACTGATGAGGTTTTGTTCTGCAGGGAATTGTCCGAATGACCTTGAATCTGAAAGCAGGCTCCCATTTTCAAATTCTCCAAATCCAGTAATGGCCCTGGTATGTGATTTTACCATTTGTATAGCATATATAGACATATATGGCTTATGAATTTGGTTTTGGCCCTTCTATAAGCTTGTAAGTAGTACTTTATTAAAGCAAGTGGGATGGCCTGCAAAATACTGACTCTAGAAGCCCAAACAGGAACCTTATACTTTGATTACTTGTCTCCTTGGTTCTCTGATCATTACAAAAAAAGCTACAAAGGAAATCTCCATACACTTCTCAAAACACAAGACTAAAGATATGCCCTTCATCTAGATGTCTTCTCTAGTTGAGACACCAAAGGCCTCCTAATGGCTGAGGACCGATGCTCAAGGCCCATGAAAGCATAGAATATTATAGTAAAATATTCTAAACCTAGAGGCCTCAGATTCAAAAGTAGAAATAGTCTCTCTCCAATGTGGAGTGGTTGTGTATGCCGTCCCTTTCCTAGACTACACAATGGCTAGAGCCCCGTGCGCTAGGACCATTTTTGTGAGAAAGTAACAACAGTGTTTTCAATTCTTCGCCTAGGCTTTTTAGGGAGAAAATGCCTAGGCTCTGTGCTAGGTAGGCAGTGGGGGTTTGTGCAAATATTTAAAAAGTTTAGGGGGGTCTCTCTAATTTAAAAAAAAAGCTTAAAAAACATAAAAGCCCCCTTTCTATAGTAAACCCTCGAATCTTTCTCTCCATAAGCCTATCCTTTCCATTTGCTCCGACCAAGAAATGCCGTCGAAATCTCCAGCAACTGTCGACGACCCTTCGGCGATAGATATTTTAGTTTTGTACTTTTGAACCTTTTAGATAATATGTATTATAGCATGAATTAATGTTTTGTGGACATGATTTTAATTAATATGAAGTGTTTTTTATCATTTTATGAAAAATTAACATTTATTATAGAATATAGTTAGATACATATAATTTTGTATATGAACTATCCAGGGACCTGTAAATAATTAATTAATTATCTAGGGACCTATAAATAAATATTTTTCTTATCGCCTAGGCCATGTCTAGACTTCGCCTAGGCTACGCCTCGTCTAGATAGGGCAAATCGCCTAGACATCGCCTTGGCGCCTTGAAAACACTGAGTAATAAATGAGTTGAAAATTTCTAGATAGTATTCATCCTTGTAAGACATACTAATGGATTTAAATACTTTGATTATTTAATTGGCACAACTCAACTCAATTCATCAAAGCCTTTTTTCAACTACATGAGGTGGATTACATGAATCTGCTTCTTCCACTCTATAATTATCTTTTTTTAATTATCTCTATCCATGTTATTTAAGATCTCTTTTTGCCTTTATAATTAATTGTCACTAGATCACTCTTCTTAAATGGTGCATCTAATAATCTTCATCCTATGTATCCGGTGTAATCAACTATAACCATAAATATAATGGAAAAGAAGAACACGGTAGAGACAGTACTAAACATGGTTGCAAGTTGCAATACATTTAAAAAGTAGTTTTAGGGCTTGTATTTTGGGATCTTGGAAAGTACAATGATTGAAATTGGGAGAGAGGATAAGGTTTGGTCGCGGGACTTGATTGGCTTGTTTCAATTGATACCAATGATACAACGAATATCATGTGTTTTAGACCTTGGAACCTCAAAATTTATTTAAAACATCTAAAGACTTTTACTTAAATAAAAAATTAGAATAGAATCATGCATGGGAGAAGAATAAGATTGGGCTTATTTTGTAAAGAGTCAGGTAACCTTAGTGAAGTTATTGAGATATATGTGTGGTAGTATGGTAATTCTATGGAATACTTTTTTGACGATATGACTACGACCCACAAATGATGAGGGACACATACAAAGGAGAGGTTAACCTTGCTCAATTCTGTAGCGCTTCAACCACTCTAAGAATGCATTTCATTGAAGTGGGTTTTGCTTAGGGCTTTTTAGCTATGTTACCTAGACTCGGGTATGGGTTTCAGTCTTTCAGATATGGGTACATATCTAGAGGTACAACTTGTTCATTTTAAAATTTTGGGATACGGGGACTTGGCTAAAATGTATCTCTAAATTTGGATTTGGGTACTTGGACAATGTTATGTTCACTATGAAGCCTATATTATATGTAGTTCTTTCCTTTTTTCTTCTCTTCACTTGTTTATTGTTCTTTTTGTTCTCTCATTTAAGTGAATTATCAAAAATTAGTCATTATGGGCCAAAATCTAAAGTGTCGGATATATATCCCATACCCATGTTGTATCATGAAGTTTTGGACATGGGTACGTTGAGCTAAAGTAAAGAGTCCGAGTAACATAGCTTTTTAGGCATTTTCATGATGTTGTGTGTTTGAAATAGGCATCTTTGTGGGGTTGGGTCTTGGTGCGGTTGTGAATGCTATGGTTGCTATAGTTGCAATCGTGGCAGTTTTTTAGGTTGCCATGTGGAACAAAAAGACCAACTCTCTCTTAGTCTATTTAATGGTGATATTGATTTTACAAAATTATCTTTGGCTAGAGAAAGCTTGAAGGTCAGTCATGTTACGAATCATTTTTGTACTTTATGGGTAGGCTAGGCTAGGGTAGATGACTGAGATATGGGTGCAATCATCAAATTTTGTTTTGTTTTGTTTTTTTTTTTGACCAAAAAATTTCAATCCTTTTCTCTTTTAATATTATTTTCATTAGATTTAATTAATGATTTTTGTATCAATTTTATATGATGTAATAACAAATTAGCTCATTTAATTATTTTAAAATTGTTATTAATGTATAAATTATATTGCCCATCCTTTCTACTTGTTAGAGGACAACATGTGAATATTTAAATCTATAATATTTGATATGAAAATTATTATACCATATTTAGTTTAAATATGAGTAAAAATTATAAAATAATTAAATGTGCTAATCTTATATAACATCGTGTAAAATTGATATTATCATTTATTAATCTAATGAAAATAATATTAAAAGCAGAAAAAGAATGAAAATCTTTGGTAAAAAAGAAGAAGAAAGAATGATACCTTTTAAAACAAAATTAACCCACAAGAAATATGAAATAGAAAACACAAAAAAAAAAAAAAAAATTCTCATGATCGCACCCATCCTTTGAATTGGCCCATATCTTAGTCATCTACCCTAGCCTAACCTAATCAATAAAGAACAAATAGAATTGTAAAAGGACAAAGCTTAAAGCTTTCTCTAGCTAAGGTAATTTTGTAAAATCGATATCACCATTAAATGAAATGAGAGAGAGCTGGTCTTTTTGTTCCTCTTGGCAACCTAAGAAACTGCCATGGTTGCATTCGTAGCCATCTTTGTGCACTTTGGTTTTAATTTTGATAGTCGGTTGAATCCAATTTCAATGGTTTGACTCATGATAAGCCAACCATGATGTCATGAGTTAAAAAATAAAAAATAAAATCATCCATGCATTATATTCAACTTTTTGTTCTTTTGATACGTTCCTTTCAATATATGGTTCAAAACTAGGAAGATCAAATGGCATGGCTTACAGAGGCAAGAGGCCCAAACTACATCACGTATCTCACTCACAATGAGCTTATCATTTTCCTATTTGGCAACAAAAGACTTGAAGAAGAGACAACTCCGTTCTTCCACTTCTTTAACCAATTCTCCTCTTCATTTTCATCAAAATTGATTTGTCCATAGTAGAAGTAGAGAGAAGAAGAGAGGAAAGAAATAGAAGAAGAAAAATAATGGTTTTTTGTGTCTAGAAAATCAAATTTAAAGCAATCAAGGTAGGATCCTAATCCTACAACGTCTTGAACAACTTTAAACAATCCAACTATTTGGATCCCAATCCTTCAATGATCCTAGGACTGTAGGATCCTACCAATACAGACTGTGATCCTAACAACCACGTTGTTAGTAAGTTGTGGCATATTTATTTAATTGCATATTAAACAAAAGGGGGAGGGCATTTTTTTCCCTTTTCGGGAGGTAGGAGTTATCAAATTTCAATCAGGCATGATTTGTTTCCACCTGAACCTATCAATCTCCATTCCTATGCTGAAATTGTAAGGTATTCTCAAGCAATTTTCTAAGAGAAGAAAATGCTCCAATCGGCAATTATTAATATTCTTGCTAACAAGCTAAACCCCTAGCATTTACAGTCTTATTCATAAATTTCTCTTCTGCATGAAACTTATCTTGCTCGAGATAAAGATTGGGATTTGAAAATAGCTTGGGCAATGGCCAGTTTGCTACCTAGTGACCCTTCCCAAGCTTAATTTTATTTATCCTCGAGCAAGAAAGCTCAATATCCAAATTATGCATGCACATAGGTCTTGACATTTGTACTTTCCGCACAACCCACTTCTTGTTTTCTATTCACATACCTGGAACCAAGGTAGAGGATATTTGCCAATTGAAAAGTCAACCAGCCGTAATGCAGATATGAAATCAGTGTCATCAAGGCCACCCCAAGGCAGCGGCTAGTCTATCTCCTAGGCCATAGTTATTTTTTAAAAGTTTAAGGTGGTCAGTATAAATATATAAAGAGTGTGGTTCTGTTTTTCTTCACATAGTTATGATATGTGATTATATAGCTTAAACATTGGTATAACTATAACTTTTAATTCTTAGTGTTGTACTTGACATATTTCCAATATGCAAGTTATTTTTTTCTTCTTCCTATTTTCTAATTTTGATTTTCTTTTTTACTTTGTTGTATTCCTGCAAATGTTTTCCTTTTTGTCATAACTATTTATGAAATCAAGACCTGTTCAATTTTTCCAATTTTATAGACATGATTGGTTTTGATTCAATTTTCATCTTTTTTATTTTTTATTTTTTATGTGTGTTTGACTTATGGAGGAGGATTAATAAACATTTTTATAAATATTTGTTACTTCTTATCTGTTCAAATGACTTTCACTTAGTTCACTGGAGATAGTTTTGCCACTTGTCTTGATACCAATTATTATAGGGATGATTATCTCTTTCTAGGATTAATTACATCAGAGCTAGCATGTTCTTCACAATTGACTAATTGGAAGTAGTTGCAGAAAATACAGGTAAAACAGAGTATAAGAGTCAACAACTTATTTGGAAATAAACTCAGTAAGGAATTTGGGATCCTACAAACTTTTCAGCTCCATTTGATGCTACTTGTTACTATTTGAACATATTGTGATGCTTTAGAATGCAAGGTTGCTGCAAACAGTGTACCTAGTGCACAAGGTTCCCATTGGTTCAAGGTCTAGGGAAGTGTTGATGACCGTGACCTTAGCCACACAATGTGAAGAGACTGTTTTTGGATTTGAACCCATGACCTTCAGATCAAATGGAGTCAATCTTTGTTGTTCTGCCGAGAATTGCCCTTTAATACAAGATTGTCATATGAGCCTTTCATAAAGAGGGACATCCTTTTGCATACTTCAAAGTAATTCACCAACACTTGAAGGATTGGGATTGAAGGTTCCTTAAAAAGAATATGAAACTATAAATTGAGATTGGGATTTCAATCAATTGCAGTTCACAACAATTTAAAGGGGAGAAGAATAAGACCTTATTGGTAAGAAACAAACAATGCTTTTAGACTGTGTAAAGTTCCTTTAGGGTATGCCAGTATTTAATATTTACCCTCGTGCTACCTTTAAATCCCATGGAAGTTCATCCGTTCTATTTATTCCTTCTTCTCTCCCCTTGTTAGACTCAAGGTTGGAAATGGGACAGCTATCAGGTTTTGGGGAAGATACATGGTGTGGTGATACGGCCTTCAAGATGCAGGTTCCTAATATTTTTAACCTCTCCAGCCTTCATAATGCGCCTATTTCCTCTTTTGTTACCCCTCCTCAGTCCTTTGATGGTGTGGTGCAAAATTGGAACCTCCTCCTCATGTGGAATCTTCCTAACAGTTCTCTTCAGGAGATACCTTCTCTCTTGCAATGCCTAGCCTCTGTTCACTTTCAAAGTGTTGATGACAAAATCTACTGGATTGGGGATTCATCTAGTCATTTTTCATCCAAATCCTTCTTCCTTTCCATGAACTCCTCTATCAACGCACCCACCTTTCCTGATGCTACTTTTATATGGAGTGCTCATGTGCCCCTTAAAGTTAAAACTCTTGGATGGCTGGTCGCTCTTGGGAGACTTAAATGTGCTGATATTTTACAAAAGAAATTCCCTAATACTATGCTATCCCCATCGTGGTGTTGCCTCTGCAGGAAGGATGAGGAAACAGTCGGCCATGTGTTTGGGGATTGTGAACGGGTGAAGGAGCTGTGGCTCTGCTGGCACAGGAAATGTTCGTGGCTGATCCCGCCAGATTCTGTCTCTTTTTCTGTTTTTCCTAGTAGACTTTTGGACAATAAAATTAAATAGTATTGGGTGTGTATTTACTCTGCTAACTGGTGGTGTATTTGGGCTGAAAGAAACAACCGAATTTTTAATGATTGTAACAGTAATAGTGCTAGGCTATGGGAGAAGACCCTGATTTTGTTTGCTGGTTGGGTCAACTCCAGTAAGTTATCTATGGGCTATAGTTTTGGGGAGTGGTTGCTTAATTGAAACAATATCCTTGATAGGTTGCAACTCCACTGGGACAACTCGTCCCTGTGGCCTTTCTATTATATACGTAATATAAATATATGTTTCTTGTCAAAGAAAAAAAAAAAAAAGATTAAAGAAAGAGAAACAAGAATATTTGGAGTTTGGTCTTTTGTAGTTCCTTCTAATAATGATACGTTACAGAATAGTTTGCACATATGCCCTGAATAAATAAGAGCAAAGTCTTGAAGTGTACCCCAACTTAATACATAATCAGTGAAAAAAAGACTTACTCTAATGACTGGTGTCATGGCAGACAAATCACCTCAGAAAGCAAGAGTCTTGAGTTCGAACCCCACCCTAAGTGGTCATCTCCTACTCCACATAGAGTTTCCTGTGTGTGAGGATAGAGAGGTTCTCTTGCACCTAAAGAGACTAGTTGGGTGCTCTAAAAAGGCCTAAATACCCGCGACTTACACACACACAAAAAAAAAAAAAGAAAAAAGAAAAAGAAAAAAAAGACTTAACACACATTTTAGTCTTTTAAATTGTTTATTTTTTCTTTGTTGTGGTGGGCTTGTCTTGATGATACAAATTACTGCATTCAAGAAACTTGAGAAAGTTGTAACATTTGTATCAAATCCTATGATTTGTTACAGAAGTAAATCTATGATTTTTTTGGAAATCCTTTAATATCTGGTCTGTTGGATAGTTTCATTATTTTCATAGCACTCCCCTTGTTTCCCGATACGATACTTCCGTCCTCATAATAATTGCCATATCCTTTCTAAAAACTTCTGGTTAACCTTTGGCCGATGCATCTTACCTGGAGACATTAAGAGATGAAGCATGATGTTGACCATATATCACCTACTAAGGGTCTTTTTTTTTTTAGTTTGTGTTTGTGGTTGTGATTGTATTTCCTGTCTTTTGTCTCTTCTCTCTCTTTTTATTTTATTTTATTTTATTTTTTTTAAATGGTTATCATTATAGTGACCCTCGAAGGGGTCAATTTTTGTATTTGTGCATTTTAATTAAGTTGTAAAGGCCTGACTGTTGGGAATGGCTCTAGGTTGCTTTTCTGGCCTCTGCAGTAGGGCCAAGGGTTGCAGCAGCTTGTGCTCATGCATCATTAGAATCATTTTCCAAGGAGGATCCCCAATCAGGTGCATCCAATACCATTTTACAGAGGGAAAACTCTACTCATGGTGATAGGTAGGCCCACTATCTTTAAGTTTACACTTTTCAGATTATTCTGTAATTCTATTTCTGTGATTTTTCCTCTTTGGGAAAATGAATCTTTGTTTAATAAGGCATAATAAAGCATTTGCTATGATTTAACATTATTTTATGCATCTGTGACTTTGTTTATAGTTTAATTCCAATGTTGCTTTGCAGAAGATGTTTTTTAGTAAAAAAACACAGTGGTAGTTTTTCTTTGTAGTAACATTTATCAAATTTGTAATTGTAGTAAGTGAAATATAGTGACTTATTCACAAAACACAAATTGATGTAGAAGTTGCATTTCATAGCAGAATTTCAGTTAACATATGTAGTAGCTCATCCCATATAATAGTTAGAAGTAAAATATGTAGCATGTCCAAAATCATGGATGAACTATAGAAGAGCCCCAAATATAACTTGGTTCAGGAAATTCTTTTTCTGCTTTTCTTTTAATCATAAACCATTTAGATCAGAAAGTTTTCTTTCTAGTTTTGGCAACAACATGGATCTTTTGTTGGAGAAATCAAACTGACTTTCACTCCCATCTCTGAAGGATGAACATGGATAATATGCGTGGCAGGGAAGGTGGTTCTCATGGATCAATCACAAACTCAGGTCACCAGAAAGGTTGGCTCTTTGTCCACTTCTCTTCTTTTTCTCACATCCAGTCATCCTCTTAATAGTGCTATGAATCAACTCCAGAAGAAAATCTGGCAACACATGAATCATTTGCTGCTCCATTGACTGCTGAAAGTGTGATGAATGCTGCAAAAGCTGGTCTATCTGCTGCAGCCATGAAGGCAAAGTTGTTTGCAGATCATGAAGAGCGTGAAATTCAGAGGATGTCTGCCAGCATCATAAATCATCAGGTATATTTTCTGCTAAGTTTGTAACTATATTTCCTTTTCAATGAGGCCCGAGGCTGTGCTTTTCTAAGTGTGGCTTTCTTTTCTAAGTATATACAATGGTTGTGCTCCCCTTTCTATGATTTTACTTCTTTGGGCTAACATATCTATATGCATACATTTATTTCTAACATCCCCTTTTTTGTTATTAAAATGCTTTCTGTAAGCTTAGGTTGTGTTTGGTTCATCGATGATACGATTCGGAAATAGAAAATTCAGAAAATGACTTTTTATCTTTTTCTGAAAACAACCTGTTTTTTTTTTTTTTTAAAGAAACAAAAAAAGAAAAGAAAACAACCTGTTTTTTTTTAATAAAAAGTTGAAAAACTCTTTTTTGATTCAGTCAACCAAACATATTTCTTGTGGGTTCAGATTTTCAAACACAGAAAACTGAATCCAAATGACAAACCAAACGGAGCCTTAATTTTTCCTTATATGTAATGGAAGTTGGTGATGCATAGGTTTGCAAGCTTTTTTGTTGGTCAGCATCTCCTAGATTCCAACTTTTACTCATTTGTATTTCTTAAGTGTCATGTGGTGCATTTTTTGTTTTTGTCATTTAGTTTTAAGGTTTATACTTCTGCTTTATATGCCCCGGCCTCTTAATGTATTGACTATGTGTGATTTTGGCAAACCTAGAAAATTTTTGTGTCTGTTGACTTATTTATATATTAAGAATGTGGAGTGCTTGTTGACCTTAATCTGGATATTTTTTTTTTTTTTTAAAGATATTGGCACCCGGGGGGGCTGACCTGGTTTTGGATACAAGCTATTATTTTTTTGCCTTAACCTGGATAGCAGCCACTAACCTATCCAGAGGGAATAGTTAGTGGATTGGTTGAGGGGATGGGTTGGGATACAAGCTATATTTTTTGCCTTAACCTGGATAGCAGCCACTAACCTATCCAGAGGGAATAGTTAGTGGATTGGTTGAGGGGATGGGTTGGGATACAAGCTATATTTTTTGCCTTAACCTGGATAGCAGCCACTAACCTATCCAAAGGGAATAGTTAGTGGATTGGTTGAGGGGATGGGTTGGGTCCTTTCGTGACCTTCTTGGCATCTGCTCTTTGGGCCTGTGGTATTTGTTTGTTTCTAATAAAATTTAAAAGTTTCGTATAAAAGAAAATAATAATAATTCTGATTTGTAATTGTCTTACATCATTTATCAGTGGGCAAGGCAATTTTATATATTTTTCACACTTTACATAGAAACTTTCAATTGGAAATAGCGAACTTGTCACACACAGTAACCGGTAAGTGTATAGGGAAGGTAGGGAACTAGCTTGAGAGTTTCAACTTCGAGTGAAAATCTCATTCAAAGGTTGGCTTTAATTCCCCCCTGCCCCATTTGGTCTAGAGTTGGGACTCACTTGTTGTCTTTGTACATCAACATGAGTCGAGTTCACTGATTTCAATATATATTGTAACTATCAAGAATAGCATCTAGTACATGACAACAGCACAAAAAAAATTGATTTGGAGGAGCTCCTCTTGGCCAAAAGATGGGTGCAATTGCAAAGATGCATGGATATAACACATGACCAATAGGCATGTTCACACTGGATGCCATGTGATATTTTAGGATTGAAATCAAGGAAATGTGAAACCTAGTCAATGTTCTTGGCACTTAGCTTCATAAACAAACCATCTTGTTTGGGGTTCGTGTGGTGTAACATTAGTGAGTACTAGTAGGTATTAGCCTTGTGCCAATCAAAATTTTGGTTGGTTGGGACACCTATGTAATGCATTGTGGAGCAAACTCCTCTTTGGTGTAAGGGAGAGAGTAAGGATATGTCCACATTTGTTGATAGTTTTGACTATCTTTCTTCTCGTTTTTTCAGCCCTATTTCGTTTATCTGAATGTGATTTTTGGAGGAGTCTCTTTTGTAGGATGTGAAACAATTAATGCAATGATATGCAAAAAATTGTTTTGTTAGGTGGAAAGTTTGTGACGTTGGTGGGTCGCACCTAATCTCAAAAAGGTTGCTGAAAGTGTGTGAAAATGTTTACGAGAAGATCGGGTTTTTGTAGTTTGAAATATTGTTTGATATATATTTGAAAAGGAAAGGTTGAAAATTTATAAAGTAAAGAATGCTTGATAGATATATCGTACTTTCCAATGTGGAGGTAAGATTCTTTATGTTTTCCTTTCCCCAAACCTTGCGATGGTGGGAGCCTTGTGAATTGAATACACCGTTAAAGAATGCTTGATGAGTAGAGGAAGATTATTTTGACACTTATACGTAAAACTGAGATGAGTTTTGTGAATTGTCTAAATTTTCTAAGTATCAGATTTGACGAGTCATATAACGAAACTTGGGACAATGATTGGGAATTAAGTGTTGAAACCATATTATTGGAAAATCAATTTGGATTTTATATTTGAGAGATGGACCATTGAAATTATTTATTTATTGAGGAGTTCATAGAGATATAATTTGGTGGGCTTGAGAAAAAATGAACTGTAATAGATACATTGACTTGATAGAGGATATTTATTATAGAGAGATAACCACAGGAAAAACTATTGAATACCCAATTATGGTACATTTATATTAGGAATCAACCTTAAGCCCCTATCTTTTTTCGATCTGCTTACAGTTGAATTTACTAAATACAAATAGGATGAGTAGTGATGATGTTTGTTAATGGTGTTGTTCATTAAACTAAATTTGTAGTTATTGCTAAAGTAGAAGTTTAATAGAGGTAGAGGTAGACGTAAAATAACATTGACAGAGATAATTAAGAAAGATCTAACTTTTTGTAATTTGAATGTCGACGTAGCCCTTGATAGAGCAGAGTGGAGGAAGCAGATTCATGTTGCCAACCCCATGTAGTTGGGAAAAGGCTTAGTTGAGTTTAGTTGCTAAAGTAGAAGTTTAAAAAACTAGGTCTAATACCTACAACACAAATGCTACAGGATTCTTAGCGTGACTTTCATCACATGAGGCACTTAAAGTCATGTTACAAGTTCTTCCCCTCTTCTGGGTTTTGGCGTTTGAGAGCAAAGATTTTGGCGTTCATCTTCCCCATTTCTCTTTGGTGATTGGAGAACATAGGCCAATCATGTTATCACTTTTCCTAAACCAACCTATCGAAGTTGAGTTTCATCTTCTCCATTTTGCAACTTTAGGTTTAGGTTTATCTTCTAACAGACTAACCCAATGATCGGTTGGTTGGTCGTCGGGTCAGGTTAACAGTAAACCTACAAACCTAACCCATCATAACCAATTAACCATTAACTTCTTTAAACTTCCAATTTAAGTGTTCAAAGAACACAAACATTAAAGTTGATGTTTAATTATATTGCTAATATGTTAAACTCACAAGGAAAATAAACAAAATTTTAGTAAGGGGCCACCTCAATGAAGAGACCCCATGTAGTGAGAAGCAAAGAGAATAGGAGTGTAAACAAAAAAGAGGGCTGCCGGGATATTTATAAAGGGGAAGACATTTCCCTCTCCCCCTCTTCTTGGGACTAAAGGGGATTTCCTTTTCTTTTGTGTGTGTGTTTTGATTTGGGTTGGGGGAGGGGGGTGGGAGCTCAATTGGGTGAAATAATTTTCATCCGAATGTCAACTCGAGTTTTCGAATCTTCATATTTGATACTCGACTCACCCACCATCGGAGTACCCGACTCACACACCTATTGAAAGTCACAAGATATGAAGGAGTGAACTAGGACTCGATTGGGTTAAAATGAAGTGCCTTTGGAATACTATATAATTGATGTTTGAAATTGAGGAAAAAGTAATAAGACCAGTATTTTGGTCATCCATGCTTTATGTAATATACTGTTGAGCAATGAGAAAATAATCTTTAATAAATTAAATTTAATGAAAATGTGATTGTTAAATGAACAGGGTGCTATCTTGTAGTATATCTTTTATGATTTTTGATGGTTTTGTTGGGGTCAACATGTCTGGTCGAGCTTCCCCTGTTCTCCTTTATTGTTAGCTGTGTACTCTTTTGCTTTATTAATATAATTTTATCTTGTTTCTTTTCAAAAAAAAAAAAAAAAGGAATGTTAAATGAATGAATGGTATAACATAAAAAATCAGAATTAGAGATGACCACTTTAAAGAGATGATAAGAAGTAAGAACAACTCCCTATTGGACCAAAAAAAGGGCAGCCTAGTGCACGAAGCCCCTGCCTATGTGGGGTCCTGGGGAAGGTCGGATCACTTTTGGGTCAATTGTGTACGCATCCTTACTCTGCATTGTAGGAGGGTGTCTTCACGACTCTTAACTTGTGACAACCTGGTCAACGACGACAACTCCTACGATTGTACCGAGGCTCTCATTTTCCTACTAAATTAAAATGAGAGAAAATTAATTTATGTAGTGTTGGACCATTAGCTCGGCACACCACGAGCTGGCAGACGAGTCCATTTAGATGCTGAGTTGGCGATGCCCGGGTCAAAATAAACAATGCCTCGGTCCGACGACCAAAAAGAGCAGGAAACACTAAATGACGGTAGCTCGGCCTGATCGATCTATCGTCCCATTGCGTATCCCAAACATGACGAATGGAAAGCTGGACCATCCAAGGAACGACAACTCAGCTCGCATCGATCTAGTCAAGAAGAAATCCGATGTAAACTTTTGGGATATTCGATCACTGATAGCTTGGATGTCGGATACCTCGGTTTAATGAGGAAACGACGTTGAGGCCGATCTCCAGTGTAAATGTTTTCCAGTACAACACAAAGAGGATCCCGAGATATTCGGGATAGAAACGTACACGACAGTTACGACAAATCTGGGATAAACTACAATTCGCAGTTTGGGATGAGACCTACTTCATCTGGGATGGGGAAACCTATAATCCTGGAGCAGATGAGCTTGACTGCTCATCATGCCTATTACCAACTAATCGAGAATCGACACGTGGCACATGCCCAAGGGGGGCTAGCCACTCCGGCCAGATGACCTCTGCTATAAATAGCCCATTATTCCTCTTGAAAAGGTATGAAACTACACACCCTAGATCCTGTGCAAGATGTCTTACTGAAACAAAAACTGACTTAGGCATCGAAGGATCTTTGCCCGGCACCACACCAGTGTTCCTTACGAGAGTCTTTTTTCGTCCGTTTGAACTGTCTCAGATTCCAGTGACTCACGGTCTCAGGTCGGCTCGTCTCCTCAACACATCAACAAATTCAGTGTTGATCAAATTATGCACTAACATGTAGTTTGAACCATGGTAGTCAAAATCGTGAATCAGAATCAAATCGTTTAAGAGTTCGGTAATGGAATTGGGATTCAAATTGAAGAATTGTAAGATTCATGTGCATTATACGAATCGTGTATAAAAACACATATGTTACCCAATCTCTAGAAACAAATGAGATTTAAAAATATGTTTTGTTAACTAGTAATTTTCGTCTGAACTAAAGATCACAAATAACTAATATTTTGTTTAGAATAATCCCTTCAGCAAGGAGTTACTTCTTACAAAAACTTGTTATTTTTTTTTTTAAATATGCAACTTAATCATATTATATTATTAATTTTCTAATTAAAATTCTTGTCTCAGTGCGTCTCATCACCTCTAGTGATTTAGACCGGTGTACTTTCTTCCAATGATTAATATATGTTTCACTTGTTTCTTCTCAAAAAAAATAAAAATAAAAAATTTCTAATTAAAATTTTAAAATAATGCTTCATAATTGTTCATTTCCTACATCACCTTCATCTAGGATTATGATTTTAGAACTAATTTCTATATACCTGATTTTTTGGTGAAGAACTCATCCTCATAAAAATTGATTCACATTAAAATTTTTATCATAGTTAAATGGTTAAAAACCATGGCTTAAAGTCCTATGAGTAATTATATATATTTTAATTAGTTGATGCATTTTAAGTTCTTAAATTGAAAGTGAAACATATGTTTTAAATCTATAATATACAATATATATATTTTCATATTTGAATCTTATGAATCACTTAAATCGTGAATCACAAGATTTGAATTGTAAATCATAAGATTCTATTATCTTGTTAGGATTTTCTATAAGATTCAATGCCATTGGGATTCATATTAAGGATTCAAATCAATTTCCCTTGTATCAAATTGTGAATCATAAGATTCATAGATTCGAATCGGGATTTTGATAACTATGGTCTGAACACATACAACCACAGTAAATCTGCAGGTTTGGAAGAGTGACACATTAACTATTACGAACATTCATAAAGGAAAAAGGGCAAAAATGACACAGATTGAGATATTTAAAGAGGATATATCAACTTGTGATATAATAGAAGATGCTTTGATAAAGCAGAATGGAGGAAGTGGATTATGTAACTGACCATTAATTTGGGAAAAGCCTCCCTTGAGTTAAGTGAGCCAAGGTTCTAGTTTCGTATGGAATGATTGTAGAGTGAAGTAATGAGCCAGGTAAAAGAAAATTTCTGAAGATTCAAGTTACTCAAAGATCCCTTGCAACAGCAAGGAAGTGATTCTTGACCTTTCATATACCAAGAGCTATAATGAACACTCTGATGGAGCAAGCATGTGGTTGAGTTTTGAAAACAAAGAGGTGCACTTAATACTGTGCTTTAATATTTGCTTTTCTTTTATGTTTCCATTCTAAGCATCTCTCATTTTTTCCTAGGGATCTTTTTACCGTTACTTTCATTTCATTTCTTTTTTTTTTTGGGGCCAAACATTGAATGAAGTAAGTTGTGTTATGTGATTGTAATATTATATGGAGTGTGTTTTTTATGGTGTTCTGCTCAAGTGTATAGGAACAGCAAATATGTGGTACTAGAGGGCATGCGGTAGTGGGAATCACAAAAATGGGAGAAAAAGAAAATTGAAACCTCATCTAACTCTTCAACCAGTTGCTACTAATTGATTCATCATTCCCCCTTTCTAGCTTGTCGGATTCCTTTCTCCATCTTTCTGTCACTGTGCATGTTAAATGGCCACAAGTCATTAAAAGATTCTCTTACGAGTAGCAAATATTGTTAGTTATTTGGACTAAGCCTCTTGAACTGTACCATCCACAATGATCCTAACCATCCAAACAAATGGCAGTTAGCCAGTAAAATTATGGGATCTATGTTCTGTAGAAACATGACCTGGTTGATTTGTTCCATTCAATTGCAGTAATCTTGGAGGTCTTGATCAGTGATTGATGAGCATTTTGGTGCAGTTACTTGCATCTAGACCAGTTACTGGTTACTTCTGTTGTTTGTTTTTACTGATAACAACTTTGCTTTCCTGTCGCAGTTGAAAAGACTCGAGCTAAAACTGAAGCAGTTTGCCGAGGTTGAAACCATGCTGTTAAAGGAATGTGAACAAGTGGAGAGGACAAGGCAGCGGCTGGCTGCTGAACGGACCCGCATTATATCAACAAAATTTGTACCTTCCAGAGTAAACCCTGCTCCTAACATACCGCTTGCCGGTCCTGGTGTTAGTGCCGCCGCCGCCGCTGCTTTGGCGAATAATGCTGTTAACAGCAGGCAACCGGTGATGTCAGTTTCGGCAATGCAGGCAAATATGGCTGGATTTGGAAACAACCAACCAGCACATCCTCATATGTCTTTCATGGCAAGGCAGCCTATGTATGCATTTGGGCCAAGGTTACCTCTCTCCGCAATCCATCCTCCCTCCTCTTCTGCCTCTTCTGCCAATGCCATGTTCAATGCTGCTCCCAACAACAGCAATCCTAACCTAGGCCACCCAATGTTGAGACCTGTATCTGGGACTAACACAAATGTAGGGTGACAACTGGAGAAAAAATTGTTTTTATTTTTTTGGTTCCATTTAGAGCTTTGTAATTTAATTTCATTAGATCTTCCCTCAGTTATACATGGGTTCTTATGGGTACTTTTGGGTCTTGGGTTGGGTCAAAGTTGTAAAATTTTCAGTCACAAAGCCCTATGGTATGAAAATTGAAAAGAAGATCAACTGGTAGGTTCAAGCTCATGATACCAACATACAGAAGGGTTCTTTTGCTGTTGGATGTGAGCGCTTATCTAAGATGGTTTTATCATTATACTCTCTTTCAAAAATGATAAAGTCAAACCTAAGCATATTTTTTGTTTTTATTTTTTTATTTTTTTTCCTCCAGACATATCACATATAGTCTACCATGTTCAACTTAAAATAAACTCTACTGATGGTAAAGGTTGAAAGTGAATATATGCACCATCTTTTTTTTATAATTATTTTGATGTGAAGACTTTATAAGTGATAGTCTATATCATTCAGTAAAAAATCTAAAAAAGCAGCCACACCCATACTGCAGTATAAAATAAGCTTAATTAGAGGCAGAAGTGACCAAACCACTTACAAATAAAGAAAGAAAAATGAAATAAGAGACCCAACATGAATTGATATTGCTAAGTGCGTCCATGCTCATCTATGCTACTTAGTTTTAATTGGAATTGATCACACCTGAGATGTTTTCTTGCCATTTATTTAGTAGCATAATCACTTAATCAAGGTTGTCAGGGTTTGCAACCTTAGCATTGCTTCAAAACTATGCATTGCTTCACAACCCTTAATAATCTATAATCAAACATCTTTTAAAGTCAAGCTTTAGTTATTAGTTGACGAGGCCATATTACTTATTTGCAGCATAAGTTCCCTGCTTGAAGAGAACTGCATTTAGTTTACATGATGAAATTTCATGCAAAATTCAACTTAACCAATCTTCACTTGCATTTTTTATTCCTAAAAAATTAAATTCAAAGTTTTTCTTTGAACACACATTTTCTTGGAATAATTTTTAATATTACCATGGAGGAACGGCGCCTCTCTTGCTCAGTCAAGCTTGAGCAAACGGCAAAACCTCCTAACAGTTTCACACTAAGCTTGGATTGTTTTTTTTTAATAGTGCAGGTACCAACATCATTTTTTAACACTGACACTTAACTCCTTTGAATATTTTGGAAATGTACGCGTGTTGTATAGTATTCCTAACATCTAAAGGAGTTTAGGTGCCAACGCCAACAACGTCTCTTTAGTATTTACTCTAAAACATAAATATGAACAAAGAAACCCATCAAAACTTACCCAAAAAGGCCAACAGAACCCAAGTGGCTCCATTGGATTACCTTTGAATCCTTTTCCCTGTTCAAAGTCTTCCAAGCAATTAAATTGCCATTTCTTCAAAATTATACATCTTTCAAAGTCTTGCAATATAAGGTCAGTCAAAGATCAAACCCCTCTATCCTATACAGTACTCCATTTATTCTCAAGTCAACCTCCTAGCAGTCGCCATATTATTTACTATATAATCCAATAACCTAAACACCCCTACATCACATGTTCTCCATTACTTGTAATAATATCTTCTTCTTATACTTCTTCTGCTCATCTAAATCATGGAAACTAATTCCATGAACATAGAGACTCTTGAAGAAGGAACAACAATCCAACCTCAAAAACCTAGTAATAATTCTAGTACTACCAGTGACTTTAAGATAGCCATAAATTGGCCTCTTCTTTTCCTCAACTGCTCTTTCCTGGCAGTAGGAGTCATAGGAGGTCCTCTTCTAACTCGCCTCTATTATCTCCATGGAGGAACAAGAAGATGGGTATCTACTTTAACTCAGAGTGCTGGTTTTCCAATTCTCTTTTTCCCTCTCTTTTTCCTCTTCTTCCACTCTCGTAAAAGTTCTAACCATAGCATTTCATCGCCGTCTTCGTTTTTCATGGAGCCCAAGTTGTTCTTCTTCAGCGCCATAGCGGGTGTCTTCATTGGGCTCGATAACTTCATGTACACCCTCGGATTATCTTACCTTCCCGTCTCGACTTCTTCGCTTCTCTATGCTACCCAACTCGCTTTCATTGCAGTGTTTGCGAGGATTATCGTGAGGCAGAAGTTTACTGCGTTTACTATAAATGCTGTGGTTTTAATGACTCTGGGATCGGTCATGTTGGGTATTCGAGCCAACGGAGATCGGCCGGCCGGAGTGTCCCACCGGCAGTATTTAGTAGGGTACTTCTTGACTCTTGGAAGTGCAGCTTTGATTGGGTTCTTGTGGCCTTGTATTGAGCTTTGTTATTCTAAGGCCAAAAGAGGTGTTAATTACACAGTGGTTTTGCAGTTCCAACTCAATGTTTCAATTTTTGCAACCATCTTTAGCATCATTGGGATGACAATAAACAAGGATTTTCAGGTATGTATGTATATTAATTTGTAGTCAAGATTGATATTCATAGCATCGATTGTCTTAAATCATATGTTGGTGTATGATTTCAGGTAATCTAAAAGATGTATTTGTAGAAATGTTTCTATTAGTGTCAACCCTGGATGCCACTGTAGCATTTTTCTTAAATTATATGCAAGTCAACTTGCTTTAATATTGCTTTAAAGTTTGGCTAGTTTGTTTATAATTAACTTACATACGCAAGGCATGTAATATTCGTTTTTATGACGGCCTGTTTAGTTTGACTAATTAGTTAATAATTAAGTTGTTATAGGTATTGCAATATATAAATGTAACTAGCATTAGAGAAATAATAAAATTGTCTTCAAGTAAAGCTGTTGAATTTTCAAACATGTCATTATATTAAGTCTTTTCAAGCTCTACTGAATAATGCATTACAGATATTAACAATATTTTATGTTAATTATTGATACTATTAACGATATGAACCTCTTTTGTAATAGTTAGTTTATTTTTTTAAAATTATTATTCTTACATATCAGATACATACCCATGGATGTATATATATCCAGAAGGGTCATTATATAATTAGGCCTTATCATAATGAGCAGTGCTATTCTAATATTTTGGGCGCCACTGCCAATCTCTTATAAGACATTACATAGATGAAAATTTCTTACATTGACATCTAATGTATACATTCAATGTGTATATTTCCCACGTACACCATTGGATTGTCTTGAATCATGCGTTGGTACATGCATGATTCAAAACAATTCAATGGTGTTTAATGGTATGTAAATGTACTTTGATGTGTACTTTGAATTTGATGTGTACTTTGAATGTCACTTTATCATTTTTCTTGGTCGCCCGTGCTATTTAATTATTATTAATTTTTATAATTTGTCATTAATACAATAGCATTATGCAATTATTAAAATACATGTATCTTGTTTTTGGTTTTTGCAGGCAATGGAAAGGGAAGCAAATGCATATGGACTTGGGAATGGCATGTACATAGTGGTATTACTTTGTAGTGCAGTGGCATGGCAACTCTCTTACATAGGAGGTCTTGGAGTAATCTTCTGTGTTGGCTCTCTCTTCAATGGCATTCTCACTTCAGTTTTGCTCCCTATTACTGAAATTGCAGCTGTGATTGCATATCATGAGACCTTCACTGGAGAGAAGGGCATGGCCTTGGCACTATGCTTATGGGGCTTCACATCTTACTTTTATGGAGAATATAAAAATAATAGGAAGGTAGCCAGTTCAACTCGAGCACAAGTGGTAGTTGTATAGTTTTTTTTTTTTTTTTTTTTTTTTAATATTTGAAAAATGATAAGATGATCGAGGTTGAAAGTTAATTGGGCGTTTCATCGAGTTTTATGTGGTTCGAGTTTGTCAGACCCATTATGGTCAGACTTCCTTGACCATATAAATAAATATAGGGTTTCTATTGTCACTGTCTATCCAATAAAGAAATTTCACATACAATATTATTTTGATCTCCCATTATACTAGTGGAATCAAAGAGTCGGTGAAAAGAATAAGGCTTAAATCCTATCTCTATTTCAATGGAATAAATCATGATCATGGTTATGGATTGATAAAAGTGGTTTTATATTGAGAATAATTTTATAGTGCTTACCTTCATGGATGGGGAGATTAATGTATATATTATGCTGAATAGATTATGAAATAAGGTATCACAATGCATTATGTTGAGAAAATTACAATGTAGGAGGACTTCTTTACTTCAATACTCATTTCTTATCACACACTCAATTACTCATATCTCTCAGTCTCAGCTTCAACACATCATTCTACCGCAGCAATCAATCTTAAATATACTTATCCTATGTTTATATAGTAGACTCTTAATACAAATCAACCACTAATAATTAAGACTAGTCTATTGATAGATATTCATTATAATTTAATGACTTTCATTTTTTTTTTTACTTTCACTTAATCTATACTATCAACTAGAGCTTCCTAATTAGTAATATAATTTTGTTTTAAAAGGTGAGCCCTTTTTTTGGATTTCTTTCATCTAGTCATCTTGATAATCACTACATCAAAGTTTAAGTTGCAACTAATTCAATAAATTATTTTTCAAGGAATTCTAATCCAAAATAAGTACTGTCACCAATTCAAAATCTCCTGAATTAAAAGAGTACCAACTATTATACATTAATTTAAGTTTTTCTATTATTTTAAAAATCTTCGGAATATTGGATTATGTTTCGATTAATAGAATAAAAAATTGGATAGTTTCTATATATTAAAGAAAGGGAATAATAAAAAAATGTAAAAAACTTATTTAAGGAAGCGACTCACTGATAGACATTAATTAATGGCACGGTATGATAAAAAAATGGAAACCAATTATATCATAATATAATTGGTCAAAATAAATATTGTCACGCATCAATATTATCAAAGAAAATGTTATTATAACTACAAAATTGTTAATTAAGTTAGCCAAAGATCAAAACTCTCCCTACCAACCCCTCACCACACGTTTTCGCAGCTAATTCATTACTACCCTTGTTTTTAACCTATTATCTGAAATGACTTGTATGTATACGATCCAATATAACAAATAAAACTCACTCTCAGCAGTGCGATTCCATTTGCTATAAATCCAATAATCTTAACAACCCATATCATACTTTCTTCATTACTTATGCAATTTCTTCTCCCTTCTCTTCAACTCTCTATAGCTCCCTCTAAATCATGGCTGCTTCCATGAACACAGAGAGCACTGTTGAAGAAGGAACTTTACCAACAATCCAACCTCCAAAATCTAGTAATAATTCTACTACTACCAGTACTGAAATCAAGAAAGCCATTAATTGGCCTCTTCTTCTCCTCAGCTGCTTTTTCATGGCAATAGGAGTCATAGGAAGTCCTCTTCTAACTCGTCTCTATTATCTCCATGGAGGATCCAGAAAATGGATCGCTACTTTAACTCAAAGTGCTGGTTTCCCAATCCTCTTTCTTCCTCTCTTCTTCCTCTTCTACCACTCTACTTATCATCAAGGCTTGTCTCCTTCCTTGTTCTTCATGGAGCCCAAGTTGTTTTTCTTCAGCGCAATGGCCGGGATATTTGTCGGGCTCGATAATTTCATGTACACTCTCGGATTATCTTACCTTCCTGTCTCAACTTCTTCGCTTCTCTATGCTACCCAACTCGCTTTCATTGCAGTGTTTGCGAGGATTATCGTGAGGCAGAAGTTTACTGCGTTTACTATAAATGCTGTGGTGCTAATGACTCTGGGATCGGTCATGTTGGGTATTCGAGCCAACGTAGATCGGCCGGCCGGAGTGTCCCACCGGCAGTATTTAGTAGGGTACTTCTTGACTCTTGGAAGTGCAGCTTTGATTGGGTTCTTGTGGCCTTGTATTGAGCTTTGTTATTCTAAGGCCAAAAGAGGTGTTAATTACACAGTGGTTTTGCAGTTCCAGCTCAATGTTGCAATTTTTGCAACCATCTTTAGCATCATTGGCATGGCCATAAACAAGGATTTTCAGGTATTTTAATTTGTAGTTAAATTATATGCATGGATGATGAACTTGCTGTTTTATGGCTTCATGGTTTGGCTAGTTTGTTGATTGATTGATTATGTAATACCCTGTTTCAATGCCATATTAATTACATCATTGAACTCTTGAGTTCACTAATCTATGTGTTCTCTTGCTCACGGTCTCTCACTCTCGATCTCTGCATCTCGCACTCACTCTCTTCTTCTCCTTCTTCTTCTCCTTCTTCTTCTTCTTCCTCTTCTCCTTCTCTTTTTCTCTTTTCCTCCCCTGTTTTTCTTCCCTTCCGCCTGCAACCCATTTGTTTTTGTTTTATGTTTTATTTTTTATTTTTTCTTTTTCTTTTCTCTTCTTTCCTGCAACTGATTTGATTTTTTTTATTTTATTTTATTTTTTTCTTTTTTTTTCTTTTCTTTTACACAACTATCAATGTTATATAATATATATTCCTTATTTTTGAGCAACTAAAATGTTGTATAATATATTTATATATATATCATACAAACAATATCACACATACAAGTGTATATTATTTTTTTTAAGCAACCAAAATATTGTATAATATATTTATATGTATATACATATATATCATACATACAATACATTATTATTATTTTTTTAACATTGCAATTCAAGTATTATTAATTTTTAAGCAACCAAAATGTTATATATTATGTTTATATATATATCATACATACAATACATTATTATTATTTTTTAACATTGCAATTCAAGTATTATTAATTTTTAAGCAACCAAAATGTTATATATTATGTTTATATATATATCATACATACAATATATAATATATTTACATGTATCATACATTTTTTTTAACCAAGTGTTATTAATTTTTTTAGTAACCAAAATGTCATAATATATATATATATATATACTTAGTTTAAACATCCAACCACTATATATATATACATGTATATGTATATATCTCGACACTCATAATTGAGTAATTATATTAACAAACGTAATATACGTGTACAGGTTGAGTACTACGCGTGACGAGGAATTTACGTGATTTGGAAATTAGCGATTCAGGTAGGGATGATTCTAGGCCTTCATAATATTTTATTTGATATATAGATAGGAATGTTAAATTAATTAGGTTCATAGTATTATTAGATTGCTTATGCATGCCTATTGTACATGATTATGTGTATGCAATGTTGTGATTGTTTAACCATGATGATATGTGTGTTAACATGATTTTTATTCTGACCAAATGATAATTGGATGCATGAAATTCATGTGGTAGTTGAATTCATTTATAAATTATAATGCCTGATAATGAAATGTATGATTTGGAATATTGGCATAGTGGATGCGTGAACACTATTATAATTGATTTTGAGACATAATATCATGTGTAGTGAAATTGAATATATTTTATGAATGCGCTCAATATCGTGCTTATACCGTATGCATGACGTGAAATAACTAAAGAACACGATTAAGATAAGAATCAAACATATGGGGCAGTTATTCTAAGGAATATCGCCAATGTTCTAATTTTTGGGCTGTGCCACCCTGAGTTTGATTTTCTAACGGTACGTGATTTGGAACGTGATGAAATGATCGACTCAAACAATATAATGTTACAACGATTAATGTGTGAAACTTGTTTGTAATGTTCTTGTGTATGTATCACAATAAAATATTGTGAATCGTTTAGATGACCCAGGGGAGGAAAAGAGAAAAAGAGAAGGAGAAGAGGAAGAAGAAGAAGAAGAAGAAGAAGAAGGAGAAGAAGAGAGTGAGGGCGAGATGCAGAGATCGAGAGTGAGAGACCGTGAGCAAGAGATCGGGAGCGAGAGATCGGCGAAGAGAAGACAGAGTGCGGCAAGATCAGTGGCGGAGAAGAGTGTGGCGGCGAGATCAGTGGCGGCGAGAACAGTGGGTCATCTAAACGATTCACAATATTTTATTGTGATACATACACAAGAACATTACAAACAAGTTTCACACATTAATCGTTGTAACATTATATTGTTTGAGTCGATCATTTCATCACGTTCCAAATCACGTACCGTTAGAAAATCAAACTCAGGGTGGCACAGCCCAAAAATTAGAACATTGGCGATATTCCTTAGAATAACTGCCCCATATGTGTGATTCTTATCTTAATCGTGTTCTTTAGTTATTTCACGTCATGCATACGGTATAAGCACGATATTGAGCGCATTCATAAAATATATTCAATTTCACTACACATGATATTATGTCTCAAAATCAATTATAATAGTGTTCACGCATCCACTATGCCAATATTCCAAATCATACATTTCATTATCAGGCATTATAATTTATAAATGAATTCAACTACCACATGAATTTCATGCATCCAATTATCATTTGATCAGAATAAAAATCATGTTAACACACATATCATCATGGTTAAACAATCACAACATTGCATACACATAATCATGTACAATAGGCATGCATAAGCAATCTAATAATACTATGAACCTAATTAATTTAACATTCCTATCTATATATCAAATAAAATATTATGAAGGCCTAGAATCATCCCTACCTGAATCGCTAATTTCCAAATCACGTAAATTCCTCGTCACGCGTAGTACTCAACCTGTACACGTATATTACGTTTGTTAATATAATTACTCAATTATGAGTGTCGAGATATATACATATACATGTATATATATAGTGGTTGGATGTTTAAACTAAGTATATATATATATATATATATTATATGACATTTTGGTTACTAAAAAAATTAATAACACTTGGTTAAAAAAAATGTATGATACATGTAAATATATTATATATTGTATGTATGATATATATATAAACATAATATATAACATTTTGGTTGCTTAAAAATTAATAATACTTGAATTGCAATGTTAAAAAATAATAATAATGTATTGTATGTATGATATATATATAAACATAATATATAACATTTTGGTTGCTTAAAAATTAATAATACTTGAATTGCAATGTTAAAAAAATAATAATAATGTATTGTATGTATGATATATATATAAACATAATATATAACATTTTGGTTGCTTAAAAATTAATAATACTTGAATTGCAATGTTAAAAAAATAATAATAATGTATTGTATGTATGATATATATGTATATACATATAAATATATTATATAATATTTTGGTTGCTTAAAAAAAATAATATACACTTGTATGTGTGATATTGTTTGTATGATATATATATATAAATATATTATACAACATTTTAGTTGCTCAAAAATAAGGAATATATATTATATAACATTGATAGTTGTGTAAAAGAAAAGAAAAAAAAAGAAAAAAATAAAATAAAATAAAAAAAATCAAATCAGTTGCAGGAAAGAAGAGAAAAGAAAAAGAAAAAAGAAAAAATAAAACATAAAACAAAAACAAATGGGTTGCAGGCGGAAGGGAAGAAAAACAGGGGAGGAAAAGAGAAAAAGAGAAGGAGAAGAGGAAGAAGAAGAAGAAGAAGAAGAAGAAGGAGAAGAAGAGAGTGAGGGCGAGATGCAGAGATCGAGAGTGAGAGACCGTGAGCAAGAGATCGGGAGCGAGAGATCGGCGAAGAGAAGACAGAGTGCGGCAAGATCAGTGGCGGAGAAGAGTGTGGCGGCGAGATCCGCGGCGGAGGAGGGAAGAGAGGCGAGATCTGTGGCGGAGAAGAGGGAGGAAGGCGGCGACGGCGAGATCTGGAGGAGTTGCAGCGGCAAGATGAGAAGGAAGAGAAGAGAAGAGGTTTTCGAGCGGAGGGGACTTACGCGTTTCGTTTTAGAGAGAGCGAGATGCGAAGGTTTCGGCAAGATCTCGGCGAGGTTTCCGGTGACATGTCGGCGAGATCTCGGCGAGATTCCCGGCGATATGTCGGCGAGATTTTCGGATCTCGTTTGACATTTTTTTTTTTTTTTTTCTTGGTGAATCTTAGTAATTTCTTGCTATGTGATCGATTCTGTTTTATCAGCCCTGCAATTGAAACAGGGTGTTACATTTTGAGAAGATGGGTATCGATCCATTAATTACAGTTTCATCAAAGTTACCTTTATGCTTGATGTTTAATTAATTATGCAAGTACTGATGATGAGAATCATGCATGATCTTCTTGGTTGGATTTCTGATTTGGTGTTTGATTTTAGTACTTGTGGGTTTCTGGGATCTATGAGATGAGGTGTAAAGAGGTCAATGAGGAGAATAGGATCATTCTGCAAACTATGCATATTATTTGTACCCTTTTTGAGTGTCTCTCACGCCTGCTACATCCTTAAAGGTGTTATTAACATGTACACAATACTTGAAGAGAACACATAGATTAGTGAACTCAAGAGTTCAATGATGTAATTAATATGGCATTGAAACAGGGTATTACAGATTACCTCACACGTAATTAATTAGTAATCAATCAATCCATATACTTTGACTTTTTTTCAGGGCCTGTTTAGTTTAACTAATCAGTTAATTAATATGTATATATAGTAATGCAATATATATATGTTATACAAGCTCAGAATCCTATCCGTTGGATAGAAGGGCTTCTATAAAACTATTTACTAATATCAAGTAGAAATTTAAGTATTATACACAACAATATAAAATCTAATTTTTTATAATTGCGAATAAAACTTCTAAAAAAAATATAAGAAACACTAATATATGTAATGGAGTGAAGAGAACATAAAACAATGAATAATCAAAGGCATTTGTGAGAATAAGTTGAAATGAAACCCCCACTTCTATCGTTTAGCAACAAATGGGTATATTTAGTGATTAATTAAAATGAAAAGATAAATAAATTAATATAGTAGAATGTAAAATATAAACAAACGTTAGCTCAATTAACCAAAAAAATATTAGAAAATACAAAAAAAGTCTTTTGTATTCTTAATTAAACACCTATTTAACAAAATAATTAACTGAGCTATAAATATTTAATAATACAAAATTAATATAACACGCTTAATTATCCATTAAAAAGAGGTATAAATTCCGTATATCGATCATTTTCAAATAAAATTGTTTGAACTTAATTTCTAACATGTCATATTCAGTCTTTTCACGATCTACTTAAGATCATATAATATTGTGTACGTAATCCATTATTATAATGCATTACAATCATTAACAATTTTGGTGTTAATTATTGATATATTACTAACCATATTATTTACTTTCACATGGTCATCCTTGAACCACTATGCTATTTGAAAGTGTTCCCTTAAAAACATATAACATAACATAACTATAAAGAGTCTTTCTGCGGGGTGAATATTAATAATCTATTAATTTTTATTTTATTTTATAGCCTCCTCCGTCCCGTAGGGATCCCCTAACACTCCCTCACGTGCAACTCTCATCCTGCATGAAAAGCCAAAAGAGAGATAGAAGAAGAGAAATACTAATTATTCAAATGAGGAACATACAAATATATACCATATTAGAAACCACTTAACTCAAAACTATAACTGTTAGATAAAGACCAAATAATGCATATCAAGCTATGATCTTCAACGATTAGCACCTATAATATTGGTCTTTGTATTTGCGTCTAATATGCCTTCAACATTTTCCTATCATAAATTATACTTAAAGTAACATGTACATTTTTTTCTATATAAACATTTTCCTATCACGTGGAATTGATTGTCCATGTCTTCCGAAGTTTAAGGCTCACCAAATGTATCTTCATACAAACTGCCATTGACTTTATAGAATTAACTAAGTCATTATATATATATATATATATATATATGTCGTGTATGTACGTAGATTCATTTGTAGTTCTTTTTGTCATTAAAAAAACATTTCTCATTTCTATGGGAAGTGGAAATAGTGTTTGAGTGATGCTAGAGATACGCTAGGCGAGCGCCGTTGGATGTGTGTGATGCACATACATTCAACGGTGCTGGGCGCCAATGTCAAGTTATGGGCGTTGGCGCCCAACATACAAATAGAATTTTTTATAGTAGGTAATTAAGGCTGCATATAATAGACCGAAGTGTTCCATAACTCCTCTCAAGACCCAGTATAAGCGAAAGTTTTGTGCACCAGATTTTTTTTTATTTTTTATTTATTGATACATATATTTAATTTGTTTTTGGTTTGTATAGGCAATGAAAAGAGAAGCAAATGCCTATGGACTTGGAAATGGTGTGTACATAGTGGTACTCCTTAGTAGTGCAGTGACATGGCAACTCGTTTATATAGGTGGCTTTGGAGTAATCTTCTGCGTTGGTTCTCTCTTCAATGGCATTCTCTCTTCAGTTTTGCTCCCTATTACTCAAATTGCAGATGTGATTGCATACCATGAGACCTTCAGTGGAGAGAAGGGAATGGCCTTGGGACTGTGCTTATGGGGATTCACATCTTATTTTTATGGAGAATATATAAATAATAGGCAGTTGTCCAGTTCAACTCATCAAGCACAAGTGGCAGTTGTATAATTTCTTTTTCTTTTATTGTTCAGATGATCGAAGGTTGAAACATATATAACATTTTGTTATTAATGTATTTCCAATTCATTATAAGGATTTTGTAACTTCTATATTAGTGTTGGATTTAATTTTATAATAACCAATAGAATTCATCTTTGTTAAGTACCATTGGATTTATTAATATTGTTAAAGTAATTTAATCCTCTATTCTGACCATGAGCCTATATAAGGAGGTGCTTAGATTGCACTAGAGGTAAAAAAGGCTTATACAAGTCTAGAATATCATGAAAATAAAATATCTTTCCATTTCTCTATTTCTTTCTTGAGTATGTCTCATTTATATTTGTTTATTTGTAATAGTTATCGATTTATTTTACAACACGTTATCAATACGAAAGCTCTAGAAATTGAAGGAGATTGCTTGTCTAAATGAAAAAGATATATTGGTGGTAAGATTATATATCTTATATTTTTATTTGATACTATTTGATATTAAGTTATTTGATATTACAATATTTTATATTTTGTTTATAGCCTCATGTAGAAAAATCATATGTTTGAAATTATATTATTATATTTTGATTCATATGACAAAAAGCTGTGAATAAAATATTTTATAGCCTAAAGCTATAAAGAAAAAAAAAATCTAGCCGAAAGCTAAACTGGGAAGATTATTATGATTGATTGCACCTAAAGTTGCAATACTAATGAGATGTAAATATTGTGATCTTTGATCCAAAAATTTTTATGATCGAATTCACTGAAGTTGCAAGATCAAAGTTATGTGAAATAAAATGAAGAAGACATTATTTTAGACTTTAAATATGCTCCTAAGTAGTAAAATAGAGGGTGTTGAAGTTTTTTGAAGAAAAAAGTTATGATGAAAAATCACATGTTGAGAAGAAAAAAAAATTGTGATGAAAAATCATATGTTGAGAAAAAAAATTGTGATGAAAAATCATGCGTTGATGTCTTCTTAAGAAAATGATTATGGTGTAGAATTACCAAGCTTGTCTAGCTGGGTGTAAATCATTCCCTAAAGTGAATGATATTTTTTTTTCTATGATCATGAATAAGAAAATTGATATTACCACGATCATGAGTACAAATAAATATGACAAATAAATGTTACAAAAGGCCATAATGCATGAGAAATGAATATGATCATAATCATGTATATCATGAAATATGAATATCATAAAGGCCATTGATGAAATTAAGTGGCAAAGGTCATGGTGGATGAAAATAAATATGACAAATGTCATAACTATGTATGAAAAATTGAATATGGCAAAAGTCATAATTGAGATTATTATGAGAATCATGATGGTTATAATTTTTGAAAATTTAGTTATAGCCATATATATTTCAAATATATTTACTCTTCCACCAAAGTGAAATAATATTATTATTGGAACACAAAAAAAAATTATATAATATAAAGTGTTTGCATTATGTATGAAATAAATTAGCATTGGTTGGATACATGTTGTATCACCAAATGATTGATCTTTATTAAGCCTCAATAAAGAAAATAGGTTGAGAAAAATTGTTAATGCCTTATATTTTATGTCATTTGCTTAATTTTGAAAATATGTGAACAAAGAGATCTCACATATTAAAAGATATTCTTATATATTGCTTCATTTAGTTTTGGGAAAAGGAGAAGTTAAAAGGGCTTCCTACTTAATTTTTTTGGCTTATTATATTACGAAATTATGAGGTCAATTGAATTATATTTTGATCGGGAACCATGAGTTCTTTGACACAAATATATTTATATTTTGGCATAATTGGCCAAGTTTGAGAAACCTCAATGATATTTTAAATAATGATATAGATAGACAAAATTTTGAAACCTTGATCAATAATGCTTTGAATAATGACATAATTGGCCAATGTACACTGAAACAATTTTTCTGCCATTAGGGGGAGGAAAGTGAATTTCAGAATAATGACATATAAAATTGTTAATGCAATATGAGCCAATATAGATTAATTTTCTCATTACAAGAGAAAAGTCAAGTTTTTAACATGTAAATTGCTAGAAGCAACATGAGGCTATGTGCACTAAAGGCTCAAAGGAGAAGCCAAAAAATGAAGTCTAAGTTCACATGATCAATCACGTGCAAAATAATTACAGATTAGTTAAATAATTCTTATAGGAAAAATTGTTTGTGTGTTAACACATGAATATGTGACATATCTGAAGTGTGATTGACTGGTCAATTCAATGGACACAACTTCTTATAAGAGGAATATATATACAAAATATTCCTAAAGAGGAATAAAATATTGAGAAATAAATATCTCATGAAGATGTATAGATTGATGATTAAATATTCCTTTAATAGGAAAAAATATACGTTTAACGAAGAAACATATATGATTATCTCTTCAAGAGTTATGGCTTGAGAAATATGTATTCTATGAAGAGGAATAAATTGAGAAATGAACGTTTATGAAAGAGACATAAAAATATCTTGAAGAGTTATGGAGTATGAAATAAATATTCTTTGAAGAGAAATAAATTTAATATAAATGTCCAATAAAAGGACATAAGTATGTTTTGAAAATATATGAATTTCAAGAATTAATATTCCTCAAGGAAGAATAAATTTTTATGAGGGAATCTCATAAAATTTCATACATATATATATGATCGACGTGGGATGAAAATAATATTGCTTGTGATATTTTCATGTGTCCATTGATATTTTTTTAAAATTGGGATCCCACACTATAGATTGTGAAAGAATGTCGACATTCAGATTATTAGCAAAAGTGAAAAATTATTAGCTAAACTCGTTGATGGACGAGAGCTATGTGAAATGGAATTCAATCGCATGAAGCGTAAATCATTTTCGATATAAATGATTATTTATATGAAACTATTCAAAGAAATGAATAGATCCATGAATGATGATATATATATTTATGGAAATCCTTTCAGGATTAAAATGCTCGAAGCAAAAGCATATGATTCAAAATTGCTTGAATCAAAATTATGTAGCACGAACTACATTAATATTTATATGATCATTATACGTGCATATTTTGTAATAGCTTTAATAATTATTAGTGATCACATGTTTATATATGCATATTATGAAAAAAAAAATGTATTTATTAGGGCATATGTTAATTATTTGAATTTTATAAGAATTTTTGAAGAATTTATATTTATATGTCTTTAAAAGGAAAATATGCATTTAAGATTTGAGAAAAACAATAAATATGTCTCAATATGCATATTTTTTCTAGTGAAATTTTTATCCCTTTATCCATTGAATAAACATATTTTATCGTTGTAAGCTATAAAAAGTAATAAAATTAATATATAAAAATATGATTATGATCCATTATTCTAACCAATTTCTTTGCTAAAATTTTGCCAATTACAATATTTGTATAGCCAATTTTCAATATTAGCATACAAAGATCAAAATGTATTTGTAGCCTCATGCTACTGAAGAAAATTCAATGATGTCAATATAGGGGGAGAATTTTTATGAAGATGAGTTATTGATTAGTGCACTGCATTCTTTTTTCCTTAGCTAAGGTTTTGTCCTACTGGGTTTTCCTTACAAGGTTTTTAAGGAGACAGTCATAACAATAAAAGACTCAAAGAGAATATTGTACTATTTTTCCTTCTAAATTTTTTTTTCCACTGGGTTTTCTCTAGTAAGATTTTAACGAAACATATTCTCTACGTACGATGGTATTCAAAAGTGAGAGTGTTATAAATGTATTTGAATATCATCATAACCTCCAATTTATTATAAGGATTTTGTAACCTCTATATTAGTGTTGGATTTAATTTTATAATAACCAATGAAATTAATCTTTGTAACCATTGAATTTATTAATATTGTTAATGTAATTTAATCCTCTATTATGACCATGAGCCTATATAAGGAGGTGCTTAGATTGCACTAGAAGTAAAAAAGACTTATACAAGTCTAGAATATCATGAAAATAAATTATCTTTCTATTTTTCTATTTCTTATTTATATTTGTTTATTTGTAATAGTTATCGATTTATTTTACAACACATTTGATATTGTTAGAAATCTTTGTATATTAATTACCTCAATTAAACAAGAGACATTTTTAAAATAAACGTCCAATTTGTCATTCTATTGATTCGTCTCCTTTGTCCCTACTATATATTATATATATTGTATATTCTATTTTCAAATAAAACTGTAATTAATAAAACAGGTTGTGGAATGGGGACACATACAGAGAATATTACTTTTATAAAAATAACAATTGTTAGCTAAGACTGAAGTTACGTATCAGCTTTAATTAACTAGTTTAACAAATATAGAATATTAATTGGTCAAATGTTTAATTCTGATCAAAAAAATTATTTAAATTATGATTCGATATTGGTATAGATAAGAAGATGAAAAATAAAAAAGAAAGGCAGCAGGAGGATGCGTGCTTACCCCCCCTACTGACAAGCATCAAAACCCTATTGATATAATTGATCAAAACAAATATTGTTAAGAATATTGCTATTTTAACCACCAGGTGATAGTTCAGTTGGTTGAGTAACTGAGTATAAATGAGGTTAAGGTCTAAGTCTCGTATTCGAGCCTAAATGTGCTCCTGTGTATTTGCCCATGTTGGGAGAGCTAGCCCAAACGCCTCTGCAATTAGGGGTGTTCATCGAGACCGACCAAACAGAAAAATCGAATCAAACTGATGTGATCGGTTTAGTTTGGTTCTGCACATCGGTACTAGGCGCTGCGGTGTGCCGTATACTGGGATGTGATAATATTATGTGGTATCTAATGGCTAGGGTACGCTCGGTATGAGGTACCCATCACATCCCGGGGTACTAAATACTGCGGTGTCCTGTGTACTGGGGTGTGCTGTGTACTGGAGTGTGACAGGTTCAATTTTTGTGAAGTTCGGTCCGGTTTTCGGTTTAAGAAATAAAAAAAATCGATCGGTTCAGTTCGGTTCAGTTTTCGGTTTAGACATTGAAATATTGAATTTAACCCGAATCGAACCGAACTTGAGGGTAATACTGTCATTTCTATATTAATCCTAAGCTTTAAATATGTAAGAACATGATTAAAATATCCTTTGAACTTACTTTTAATTTTTATTTGTTTAACTATTAGATAATTGGAATTGGATGTATAGGTACATAAAAAATTGCCTTAAGAAAAGTTTTGAATGAAAAACATATAAATTTTTTTCATGTCAATCTCTTTTAGTATTCCTATTATTAAATGTGATAATGTATTTTGTGTTTTAATAGTAATGATAAAACTATATATTATATTTTTCAAAGGATTGAATGTGTTTTAAAAAGGTAAAATAACGTTAAGTATAAGATTTATAACTGTAAAATTGACGTAACTAACCCAATCAACCCAAACCGAACCAAACCGAACAAATTCAGTGCGGTTATGTTCGGTTTGAGTATTAGTTCAGTTCGGTTTCGATTTCAAAAAACTCAACCGGAACTAAGTTCGGTTCGGTTTGCACACCCCTATCTGTAATGGCCGAGTTCGGAAGGATTTGTCTCACCCAAAGGGAAAGATGACACTTTTCGAGTGCTGGAAAACTGATAAGAAATAGTGCTGGAAAACCAATAAGAAATAAAAAAAGAAAAAAAATATTGCTATTTTAACTATGAAATATGCAACCATGCCACTATATATGCAGACAACTATACATTCATAGTCATTACATATACTTGAATTACATATCTTAATGTGTGTGTAATTAATAATCCAACGCGACATAATAGTGCATTCATACTTTTTTTTTTTCTCATTTAGAATAACATTTCCCCAAACCAGTCAATATTGTACACTATAAATCATCATATAAACAAAAATAGGGAGATGCTAATAAGGAAATTTAAGAGATCTTGGCAATTTATTAATGGAGGGGGTCATGGTGGTAGCTAGGCATAATCATTATATACGTTTGAAACATATTACAAAGAGGATAGTAAATGTTGTCTAAAATAAAGACGTACAGGAGTGGAAGAGGCGAGAATATTGAATTTGTAGAAATAATGAAGAAAAGGGCTAGTGAGAGGAATTTTTTTTTTTACGGAAGTGTGGTTTTAAAAAGAAGCTACAAATATTCACATTATAAATAACTTAAATGAACTTTATTAAAAACTAATAACTAGCTAAAGCAAAACAAATGATCATAAAAAGCTTCTGTCACTTATTAAAATTAAATAAAAATTTCCCATTGTATGTTTTGGATTAAGGATGTAATTTCAATCCTAGGTGCTCATCAGTAAGAAGCCAAGTTGGATTTTACCTTTGCAAACCCATTAATTTCACTTCTAAATTACAAGTTCATTAGAACTATATATATAATCTCAATTTTTTATTAAGCACTTCCTCTTATTTAATTATTATCTTTATAATTTAATGAAAAATTTTCTCAAATGCGCATTATAAAGAGGCTCCATATATCCGTTGAACTAAAAGCACTATATATGTATATATATGGCTTCAGGCTTCCCAATTTTTTCTAGACTGATCGATCAGTCATACATGGTATTAATTAATATGCATTATAATCAAACAACTGTCAAACACCTTAATATATTATAACATACATTGTTTAATGTTTATAGATAATGTTTGATGTAGCGTACTTTGTTTAATGTACTATATAATTAATACTTAAGAGAACTACAACCACGAATATATCTTCTAAAACACCAATTAAAACTCATCGATGACTATTTAATTATGATGACCATATGGTAGCAATCTTCACAAGATTATATAGCTTTTGATATATTAATCAACTATAGGCAAGTTCCTAAGCTGAGCGACGGAGTCACATGCAATAATAAAGTCTCGTTTAAAAATTATTCTTTTAAAATAATAAACTGCCTCAATTACTTATAAGAAATTGGTTAGAATTAAGTAATATGACCCAAAAATTGTGAACCCCAAGTTTTTAAAAAATCAAAAGCCTTCCAATTTTCAAGGAACAATTTTCTTTAAAAAAAAAAAAAATACATAGACCAGCTCACTTTCTATCACTTTCTATTACCCACTACATGGCACACCAAAGGAGAATCGAAGTCGTAGGTACCTTTCTACTTTTAAGTTTTTAATATATTAGTTTAGTATTTAGAATTAGCTTGGGTCACATCTCTTTTGACACTTTCGACACCATTACATGGATTCAAACAAGTTAGCCAAATTATTTTTTATTGTTTTCAATTTTAAAACTAAATTAGAGTTACATAACCAATTAAAGTACCCATTTGTTTAGAAACTACAAATTATTAATAAAAATGAAATTATATTCTCAAAAATTATCTTTGAATTGCACGCCTAACACAGACGGATTAGTCAACAAATCAGGTGGAAAACTCCAAAAATATTTGCTATGACTTTTCATTTGAATGAGACTTGATTTGATTGTATTTTTTTGTTTTCTTATTTGATGTCTACAAGTTACATATGGTTGGGGAAATTTCCTAGCAAATGATCTAGTATGTATACTCTCATTGTATATTGTATGCCCAGAGGAAATTTAGCTAGTAGAATTAATTTTGAACTGAGATATGAATTTAATTAGTATTATTTTTTATGGTTATGAATGCTGAATTAATTAATTAATTAATATGAATAATATTACAAGAAATACTAATTTAACTACAAAAAAAATATATAACTATAAGTGCAATCCCATTCATGCATCTTAAAGTGTATAATTAAATAAGTGATCTAATGAACGTGAAAAATGTAGTTGCACATATAATTACATTTTTGTGGAGTTCGATTAGTATTTCGCTAATATTATGACATTTGCATCACACAGTTGTAAACTTATAATATTTATATTATTTTTTTAAAGATTACCGTACTATATTTATTTGTCTTTATTTGTAACAACTATTTTGTTGCAACAATAAAAATGGAGGTGTACAGTCAGCCTATTCTCACAAAAGGCGCCTTTGGTTATTTATTGCTTTAAGTTCTTCTTCTTTCCCTAGTTAATACTATTTTCTTTAACTATAAAACTGAATGTCTTATTTTTTAACATCTAAAGTATACATAAAAAAATGATGTACACTTAAAGTATACATTTTGGACGTCAATGTAGCATTACTCTTTTATAAATTATTATTAGAACTATTTTCTTTGCAAAATTTTTGTTCTTTTTTTTTTATAACCTGAGGTATCTAGGCCAACTTAAATACACAAATAATACCCAACAACAAGCCCTAACTAGGGAAGAAATTAACGTCTTCCAATGAATGTGTCTGTCTCATATACAGTCTACAACGCAAGATCTTTTTTGGACAAAGGGGGAGAAAGTCAAACTTATGTCCTTGAGGATATATCATAAGTAAATTTTTGTTCATAATTATAGAATAATATATATAAATTTATAAAAAGTTAGATTTTACATTGCTGTATATCATAGCTCTTTAATTCATCGCTGACGCACAAACAACACACTCGTGATGCAATACACTCGTCTCAAGTAAGATTTTATGTTAGCAAAATGATTGCAATACACTCGTCTCAAGTAAGATTTTAGGCTGAACATCAACATTTTCCTTTTGACTGTAAAATATGTTTCAAGATATTTATGTCACGCTTAGTACTTTTGTTTTTCTTAATTAGTGGTTCATGCATTATAACTATACGTTTCAACCACGCAAACCATTTCTTCTCCTTCTTCATGTTTTTCCTTGTCTTCGCTCAACTAGTCAATCCACTCGTCTACCAACCATCGAATTTCATTCCAAGTATTACCACATGTATATCTATATATATATAGTTTGCAACATATTGTCCCTTATTCTCTGCCACAGAGTATCATCTTCTTCCTCTGATCACTAGTCTCTCTATTATTATCATGGCCACCACTTCCATGAACATAGAGACTCTTGAACAAGGAACAACACCAACAACCCAATTATCTCCAAAAACCATTGACAATGTAAAGAAGAAGAAGCCCATTAATTGGCCTCTTCTTCTTCTCAGCTGCTGTTTCGCAGGAATAGGAGTCATAGGAGGCCCTCTTCTAACTCGTCTCTACTATCTCCATGGAGGAACAAGAAGATGGGTTTCAACTTTGATTCAAAGTGCTGGTTTCCCAATCCTCATTCTCCCTCTCATCTTCCTCTTCTTTCGCTCGCGTAGTAGTTCCAATCAAAGCTTGTCATCGTCGACATCGTCCTCCTCGTTCTTCATGGAACCAAAATTATATATCTTCAGCGCCATCGTCGGCGTCTTCATTGGACTCGATAACTTCATGTACACTCTTGGGTTGTCATCTCTTCCTGTCTCGACTTCTTCGATTCTCTATGCGACCCAACTCGCTTTCATTGCTGTGTTTGCGAGGATTATCGTGAGGCAGAAGTTTACTGCTTTTACTATAAATGCTGTGGTGTTAATGACTCTTGGATCAGTCATGTTGGGTTTTCGAGCTAACGGTGATAGGCCGGCCGGTGTTTCGACCGGGCAGTACTTAATGGGGTTCTTCTTGACTCTTGGAAGTGCAGCTTTGCTAGGGTTCTTGTGGCCTTGCATTGAGCTTTGTTATTCCAAGGCCAAAAGAGAAGTTAGTTACACTGTGGTTTTGCAGTTCCAGCTCAATATTGCAATTTTTGCAACCTTCTTCAGCATCATTGGAATGCTTATAAACAAGGATTTTCAGGTAATTATAATGTTATTTGAGATTAATTACTTAATAATTAACTATTGTGTTTTATTTTTCTTTTTCTTTTTTATAAAAATTAACTTAAAGTTAGTGTGATGTTCGCTCCAATTAGGCATATATGATTTAATTTGGCCAAGGCTCCGTAGATCGTACTTGGGCAATGTATATTGAATGTAGAGCTATGCTATGGGAACTCGATTTTACACTCAAAGGGCAAACTCATGTGCCCTCGCCGTTGATCACAGAGGAGCGCCCTTGTGATGAATGGCAAAGGGCACTTGAGTTCACCCTCCCAGCCACATGTTTTCCTTATTGAATAGCATAGAATGATGTAAGGGACACACATGTATAACTCGTGAAATTAATTCATTAATCATTTTTTATATATTTTATTAAAGAATAGGTTGTTTTGAAAAACATAAAGTTTTTTTTTTTTTGAGTTTTTTACATTTTAATTATATACTTAATTATTTTCAAACCAATAATAAAATGTAACTTAAATATCTTGAGTCAATGAGAATGATATTTTAAAATTGAAAACTAATTAAGAACTTTTGTTTTTTCCTTCTAACTCTTTTGTCTTTTTATCCACCTAATGGATGGCAAAGTCGCTAGGGATGTGGTCATCAACCAAACGATTGTACTCTGTGAAATATCTAATTCATACGTTTTATATGTGCTTGACTTCAAAGTAAAGCACCGGTTGCTCTATATTAGTTTAGTTGCAGATGTGTGGTTTTTTTTTTTATATAAATTATTGTTAATATCAATTAAATATTTTTATATTAATACGTACATATTATTTATAAAAAAGAAAAAATAAATAAAATATTTTAAACTAAAATGAATACTTAAAGTTTATATATAAATAAATTATATGTTAAAGTCTTTTTTATATTTACATGAGAATTACAATTAAAATTAGTTATTATGTAAAATAAACAACTAATTAATTACTAAAATGTCATTTCTTATAGAATAAAAAAATTGTTAGAACATTTATAAAACTACCCATTACAAGAAAAGAATATATATATATATATATATTTACACACACGGCATCACCAAATCAAACACAACACCACTACCAATTAATAATTGCAAAAACTGTTGATCGATGTACATAGGACACCAACTACAATATGATAGTTCACCATTTAAAAAAATATATATAAAAAAGGAGTTACATTCAAACAAGTGAAACAGTCCAAAGATTTAAAAAAAAAAAAAAGTGTTGTCTACGCAAAACCTTTGATTCAAAATGAGGTTATTATGTAAAATAAAAAACTTAAAATATGATTTTGAGACCTCTTTTCTTTTCTTTTTTCTTAATATGACTTTGACTTCAATTTCTTTTCTTTTTTTAAATTATGGTTAATTAGACTTTTAGTACCGGCCCATTAATATTTGTATGATATAACATGGATGATGATATGTATATATATAGCTAGCTATATTATGAAGAGTACTACTATTAATATATATATATATATATTACAAATGTTTATTTTATAAATGATGTTCACAGGTAATCCAAAGAGAAGCAAATGAGTATGGACTTGGGAGTGGCATGTACATTGTTGTTCTAGTTGGTGGTGCTGTGGCTTGGCAACTTTCTTACGTTGGAGGTCTAGGAATAATCTTCTGCATTGGCTCTCTTTTCAATGGGATTTTCACTTCTGTTATGCTTCCATTTACAGAGATTGCAGCAGTGGTTGCATATCATGAGACCTTCAATGGAGAGAAGGGAATGGCCTTGGTACTCTGCATTTGGGGTTTCATCTCTTACTTTTATGGAGAATACAAAAATCGCAAGGAGATGAAAAGTGAAGCAGCTAAAGAACAAGAATTAATCTAAATTAAAAATACATAAGAATTATTATTATTATTTTTTTCACAAGGATTGATGCTTTTACAATATGTAGAAAAAAAAAATGTTATGAGATTGAGAGTGAAGTCTCCTGTCTGTATTGTGGAAGTTACTATTTCTAGCGGTATAATATTTGACTTAGCAGTCATAAAAAAAGAAAGAAGAAAAAGGTGATAGAAAAGTGGAGAAGTTCATTGAGGATTGGCTCGAATTTGATAGACCCCATAAAGGAGGAGAAATGGGTTGTATTGGTTTCACATGACAATCGAATAAATAGATTGGTAGTGCTTATTTCTTTAGTTCTTTCTTTTTCATTTTTCCTTTTTTTAAAGATATTCGTGGTTACAACTAAGTCATAATTTAAACTGATGCATGGTGTACAAATTTAATGGATCAGCTAACTTTTAATGTGGATGATGACTATATATATGTAGTAAACAAATCATCAAAGACAAATGGGTTCTTCTTGTAATAATTTTCAATCCGCCAAGCAATAACAAAGTTAAGGGATCAGCTAACTTTTAATGTGGATGATGGCTATATATATGTAGTAAACAAATCATCAAAGACAAAAGGGTTCTTGTTGTAATAATTTTCAATCCACCAAGCAATAACCACATCAATTGCAATGTATATTTTAAGAAGACTGAAAAATAAGAGCATTAACTTCTTATTTGAATGACATTTGATTTTAATTGTACTTTCCCTAATCAACAATCATGGGAAAGCTCTTGAGAAGCTTCTGATTATTTGATCAGAAACTAAAACTTTCTACAAGTTACATATGGTTAGGAGCTTTTCCTAACAAATGATCTAGTCTCATCATACTGTAGATGTCATAGGAAAAAACAAAAAAAGAAAGAAAGCACAAAAAAAAAAAAAAACACAGTAAATTTGATTATAATCTTCATCTTCTACATGGCCCTTTTCATCCAAAATCTCATTAAATCTGGTAGATTCAACAGACACCTCGGTATCTACAAATTGTAAGTTGGAATCGACGTTAGTGGATGTAATCCCCTGAAAAAAAAATCAAAAAAATATACTTTCCAATTTCAAACATAATCCCTGAAAATTCGGAAGAAAAATATATACCTTCCAATTTCGAAATTATTCTCGCCTGAAATCTCGCCTCTCTCTCTCAAAACCCTAATCGCACAAGCCTCTCTATCTCGAAACCACTCGCACAAAAACCCAACTCTCCCTTTCGAAACCAATAGCACAAACCTCATATTTCTCTCGAAACCCTCTCTCTTCTCTCTTCTTTTCTCCGCCAGCGCACACTGGAACCCGTCTGTAGTCGCTGCTATTCATCACCGTCGCCCATCACCGTTGCTGCTCATCGCCGCAGCGACTTCAATTCTTCTTCTGCTCTGCTCTCTCACTCTCGCCAGGTCTCTCTCTCTTTCTCTCTCGCTCTCACCCAACCCTGTGCTCAAAAACCAAATCGCCTTTCTCGAAACCCAGCTGCGCAAATCGCACAAAACCCCTCTCTGATATTCACCAAAATCACGGCCGATTCACGAACGCCGGTGAACTGCCGCCGTTCCCTCTTGCTCTCTTCTCTTCTCCGCCACCCCATTTTCTCCTGCTCTCTCCGCTCTCTCTTTCTTCTCCGCCATCTTCCCCTGCTCTCGCCACTCTCCGATCTCTCGTTCTAGCTATTTCTCTCTCGCTCTGAATCTCTATCTCGAAACCCTTGCCGGAAAAAAAAAATGGCGTCGTCGATCCACTTGTCCGTCGACGACAAGGATCTCGACGACGCAAAGCTCTGGGCCGTGATCCATTCGGCCGCGACATTGCACTCCAAATCTCGAAACCCTCTCTCAAAAGCGAAACTCTCTCGCCCCTTTCTTTGCGTTGCTCGCTCCGTTCCCCGCGGCACATCTCCACCACCTCTGCAACTCACCACCATCAACGCCATCTCTCTTTCCACGCCTCCCTTCTTCTTTATTTCTCCTATTCCCTTTTGATTTTTAAACGTTCCACAACACACACCTATTATATATTATATGGTATATTACACCTTTTCAAAACGTTTCACACATCACCACACCTTATATATATACCACATATTGTATTATACCATATTATACCATACACATCATTATATCTTATCACAAGGCATTATAATATGTTATCTTATATATATATACATACTTGTTTAACATCCCACCACCATATATATGTATATATTTCTACACTCATAATCATTCTTATGAGTATTTATATTAACAAACGTAACATACGTGTACAGGTTGAGCACTAGACGTGACAAGGAATTTAAGTGATTTGGAATTTAGCGATTCAAGTGGGGATGATTGTAGGCCTTCATAATATTTTATTTTGATATATAGATAAGAATGTTAAATTAATTAGGTCTATAGTATTATTAGATTGCTTATGCATGCCTATTGTACATGATTTTATATATACCATGTTGTGATTGTTAGCCATGATGATATGTGTGTCAACATGACTTCTTGTTTTGATTAAATGATAATTGGATGCATGCAATTCATGTGATATTTGAGACTCGTTTATAAATTACAATGCATGATAATGAAACGTATGACTTGGAATGTTGGCATTGTAAAATCTATGCGTTAATACTATTATATTTGACATTATGACATGATACTATGTGTAGTGGAATTTGAATATGACTTGTGAATCCAATTAATATCATACTTAGGTTGTATGTATGATGTGACATCACTAAATAACATAATTAAGATAAGAATCACACATATGAGACAGTTATTCTAAGAAATATCGTCATTGATTATTATGGGGCAGTTATTCTAAGGAATATTGCCAATGTTTATTATGGGGCAGTTATTCATGATGAATATCGCCAACGAGTTCTAATTTTTGGGTAGTGCCACCCCGAGTTTGATTTCCTAAAGGTACGTGATTTAGAACGTGATAAAATTCTCGACTCAAACAATCTAATGTTGCAATGATTAATGTGTGAAACTTGTTTGTAATGTTCTTGTGTATGTATCATGATAATATATTGTGAATTGTTTAGATGACTCACTGGGCTTTCAAGCTCACCCATATTTTTCATATGCAGGTGCTTAAGAGAATAAAATCGCGAGTTCGTGACATAGTTTAGAGTAGTAGGAGTGAGTTAATTAATTAGTATTGTGGTGATAGGACTGAATATTTTTATTTGATTTTTAAAAGTTTATTATTTGAACGGATTGTATTGACAATCGAAATTTAATGAACATTATTACGGTTAGTAAAGACCCTGTGATTTATTTTACGTGTGAATGCCTTGAACTTGAATTTTATTTGATGGGTGTATTTAAAATATTGTGTCCATGATGGATGGATAAAGGCAAGTACCCTCATAATTCACTATAGAAATTTGTATAGTGAAATTATGTGGTCCTTGGTATGAAGATGAAAGAATATTCGTTTATCTTAAATAGTAAGTTGGTTAGAAAAATATAAATTCATAGTTTTTTTTTAAAAATTTTACTATCTATATAATGATTATGGGTTAAGATAGACGGATACGAATAACATCTCGATTTTCAGTAGTTCTTCTCGATAAAATTAAAATATTCATTATTTTATAAAAAAATAATTAAGTTTTAAAAATCGGGGTGTTACAGTGGATGCTAAGTCAACGATTCATTCATTAAGTAGTTGATAATGGGACATTTGAAAAGATATCAGCAACCACCTCTTTGTTAACTATACTTTCCAAGGAAAGTGAAGAAAGGACACCTCTAAAATTTAAAGCCTTGCAAATGAAAGGATTTTGAATCATTTTTAGATTATAGTGCAGGAGTATTGATGATTGTAAATGAGATTGAAAGATATGGAGAATTTATGAGTGACACCAAGTTGATTGAAAAGATCCTTTGATCTTTGATGAAAAATTCAACTATATTATTGTAGCCATTGAAGAATCAAAAGACTTGGAGGTTTGACTATATCGATCAACTCATGGGTTCCTTACAAGCTAATAATGAAAAGATGTTAAAGAAAAGGAAAGAGTTAGTGGAACATGTGTTGTAGACAACTTTCATTAAAAAATAAATAAAATCCATGGTGAACAAACTCAAAGAAGATGAGGACGTGGATTCAGAAATGGTTGTAGTTGTGATCGTAGTCAAGAAAGAGGCAGAGGTGGAGCAAAGTCCTTCCAACAAATAGAAGGGTTTGGGGAAAAGTAAAGCCTTCTAAACACCAATTACAAAATTTTATTTGGTAAATCGAGTAACTTGGAACGTAACCAAGTTATTGGCCATCTTATGCTGATAAGGATCTATTCAAGGCTTTGATACCACTTTATTAAAAGTACACAAAGACTGGATTTGGAGGATAACTGATTCTCATAAGTTGAAATATTTCATTTGGTTGGTTGTCCATAATCGTTTGTTGACAAATGAGCTCAGATTTCAGGGTAAAATGGCAAATATTGCCACTTGCACTCACTGTTCTGGTGGATTGGAGAATGTGTTGCATGTTCTTCGAGACTGTACAAGGTCGTGGCATATTGGTCAGTCCTTGCAGGGCAACAAAGTCAAGATTTTTTTTATCTCTCTCTTATTAATTGGATCAAGGTTAATTGTTCGAATTCTTCTCCTACAGGTGTTTGTGTTTATTCTTCGTGGCATCTATTTGAAACTTATGGGCTGCTGGAAATAAGGAGATCTTTGAGGGTGTTATCACGTTTACTGCTGAGGTTAAAAAGAGGGCAGCTAAGCTTGCTAATGAGTTATTAATCTCTTCTTTTCTCACAACAGAGCAAGAGGGCACCTCAAGGCCTTAGTGTCTTGAAATTCTCTCGATGAAGTCATATAATTTTGCATATTTTTACTCATATTTTTAATACTTTTAACTTAAAAAATAAAAAATAAAAAAAATAAAAAATAATAAAATAATAAAAATCTCTTTACATCCCACTTTAAATTTTTAAGTCATTTTTAGGCTACTTTAATAATGTCTTTTTTATTTTTTATTTTAATTTTCTTTTAATAACGTCATTGAACTTTTATTTATTTTTGGGTATGTTTGTGTCTCACTTGGTCTTCAAGTATTTTTTAAATATTTTCAAGATCAAAGGATGAGATTGCATAATTCAAGAAGATCCACACAACATATCTACATGGACCATATGTGGAGAAGTTGAGGCGTTAGATCCAACAAAGCTTAAATGATCAATCTAAGTCCGTTTGATTGGATTCTAATCAACTGAAATATTTTGAAAGAAGGGGCCCACATGGTTGCAATCTTTTGATGAAGGTCTAATTGAGCTCATATCAATCCATTTATGGAAGAAAAAGATGTCACACATGTCAAAAAGAAGAAAAATGAATTTTCTCCACATATGAGCACAATCTTCTTCTTATTTTCTTGATTGAAAAAAAAATTATTTATGTAATTTAGAAAATGACCATTTTTAGAGGATATTTTTTAGAGAATAATACGTGGGGGATGTATTTTTGTTTTTATAAATCAAGAGGTGGACACATCTATAAATAGTGTTAAATTTCAAGAGAATGGATCTCATCTCTACTCTTATTTTCATTTTTATTTTTTAGGTTAGATTTATTTTTAGTTGCTCATTCAAGCCTTGGGTAAGGTGACATTGCCCAAGGATTTGGAGTTCTGTAAATTTTCTTCTTTTTATTTTACATTAATGAAGTTTTATTTCTATTAATTGCACTTTTTTTTTGTTTTTTTTATATTTACTTCTTGTTATTTATTGCTTTATTTTTGTTCATTTAATTACTTTATTTTCATTTGAAGTTTATTTAAATTTTGTTTTAAATTCTTTTTATTTATTGCATTCAAAATCTTAGGATGTTAGAAACAACCATGATTTTTCTTTGACTTATTTAGTATATAATATTTAATTCATTTTCTAAAAACTTAAAGTAACTTGCTCGATCCTTGTGGATCGACCTTTTTTAGTGCTACAACTCACCTTGTGTGCTTGATTGTTTTTATTGATCTATTCAAAAGATCACATCACCCCCCATCCCCGATTGGTTGGATGAAGCTAAATACAGATGGAGTTATTAAAGGAAATTCAGGATTAGCTAGTTTTGGAGGTGTACTTCGGGATTGCAGAGGTGGATGAGTTATGGGATTTTGTGGTTTTATCAGTACAACTAACAATATGGTAGCTGAGCTTTGGGCTATTTGAGAAGGTTTGTGGATTGCCTAGGACCTCAATGTTGCAAAACTTTGTTTAGAGACAAATTCCATGGTTGTTTTAGCTCTTATTCAGGGTCATTGTGAGGTTGATCACCCTTTTGCAGGGATAGTTCAGGAATGTTGCGAGTTGCTAGGGAGAAGATGGTAATGCAGGTTGTACATGTTCTTCGTGAGGGTAATAACTGTGTAGATTTTATGGCTAATTTGGGTGTGAGAGGTAGTGAGGCTATTGCTTATTTTAGCTCTCCTCCATCTAGGGTTGGGTCTTTTTTATTTGCCGATGTAAGTGGCGTTGCTTTTGTTAGAGCTTAGTGCTCAAGTTATGTCTTTTGAATAAAAAAAAAAGAAAGTACACAAGGATTGAAGAGAGATGAGAGAAAATAAGAGACTTGAACTATGTTGTTCTTTTGCCATTTTCTAGATTTCATGGATGCATTAGCCTAAGCAACATTACAAACCATAACAACAAGCAAATCAATTTCATGCTTAACATCAACAATATTATTTTTCTTTAGAGCATTACTAATAAGGCAACCAAATCAATCGTTGCTTTCAAATCCATATCATTAATTGCCACACTAGCCCTTCCAACAACCTTCAACTAACCTTTCACCACCTCAAACACCTCCCTCATCACATTTGTCTCACTCGTAACGATCAAAGCATCATAAAAGGATTTTTGCAGAAAGCTCATCATGAGACAAATTATACGAGCAATCAACATTCGCAAAGCTTTTGAAAACTTCCAATCCCGCTTCTCCAAGCTTCTTTGACACAAAAGTTATCAGCTTCACATCCATCGACGTCAATGCCAACTTATAATCTCTATATATTGAAACATTTGTCGAATCTAATGTCTTACTGACATTTCTAACAGCGAGAGATGGAAATCAAGCGGGAGAGAGCTCCATAAAACTTGAGGTGTACGATTTGAGATGAGGAAGAAGTAGAGATGATAGCTTGGAAGCGGAAGAAGACTCCAAGAATGAAACATGAGGAACAAAGATAAACTTTGTTGAGACCGACACCATGGTCATCTAGCTTTTGAGTTTTTTAGAGCTTTGCAAATTTCAAGGAAGAAACGAAGGAGAGCAAGAAATTTGAAAATACAGGTTGCTCTATTCTGACTTAATTATTATGTGTTTGAGTTCAGAAATAGTTTCTTTCAACATAAAAATAAAGTTGCATACATTGTACCTTCTTCAGAGCTTGCAATGCAAGAGCTTGGTCGGAAAAATGAAGTTTTTGTGAGGTCCCATGTTTGTACTTCTACTACTGAATTTGAGAAGTGGGATAGAAACGAATGATGAATCAAAAGAAAGTACCATCTAAAACAACAATTAGAATTGTTCACTAATTTTGGGTACTTATCAGTTTTACACAATTCAAAAAACTGCATGCCTAAGCCAAAATGAAAATTGTTGGTGCAAAATTTGACCAACACCAGTAGACGATGAGGTGGAGGGAAGATGCTGATTTGGAACTCATCGGAGTGCTGGAGAGATCGTCGAAGGTTGATTATCTGAGATAGGAAAAATAGAAGAGAATAGGCTATCGTGAGGAACACCGGTGTGGTGTCGGCCAAAGACCCTTCAATGCCTAAGTTAGTTCAGAGATCCATAGAGTTAATGATACTGAACTGGGTCGAGAGTTGCTTACCTTCCTTATAGGGATTATGGTCTTTTTTTATAGAGAGGGCTTGTGGTAGTTGGCCTTGTAGTAGAGTTGTTGTAGAATCAGGAATCACTATTGTGCTGGAATAACACATTTGATTCCTGGTAGAATTACGAGGATCTGGTGCCTTCCTTATGAGATTAGGATGACTTAGTAGCCTCTTAGTCAAACTAGTAGAGCTTCAGACCTTATCACAGTTGAATAAAAAGTAAATTCCGAATTTATCGCAGTGGATCACGCCTTATCCCTATCTGACCCTATATTTAGTTGTCATCCATTTCAGAGTCGTAGACCTATTTAGATCGGTATGTCGATCTAGAGTCTTCCATTTTGTCTGCTTGTTAGCAAAGACATAGTCGAAAAAAAGGTCGGTAGCTTTAGGTCGACAAAACACATTATGTCCTACCAGGTTGATGTTGTCGTTTTATAGTTGTTGACCTATCATCCAGGTCAGTATCCCAACCCGCCGACCTGGAGCTCTCTCATGTTGATCTGGTCATTATGGCGAATAATATGTCGTACAGGTTGGTAGGACCAACCATGTCTTGAGTTGTGTGCATGGTTGAGTAAATCCGTATTCTTTGTTCAGAACAGGTCGGTATATCTACCTGGTCTGTATTACATCCTACTTGGTGAAAAGGGCGTGGCTGACATATTTTATGCTCGGTATATGGTCCAACAAAAATAAATTCAGAATTCACTATAATGCAATGGTAGAGTCGTTGGAAATTGTAGATATATCCAATATTTCTCAATTGGGTTTGAAGAAGAAGAAGAAGAAAACGAGAATCTCAACTCATCAGCATTGTTGCCATTATATCTCGAGTTTTCAAGTGAGTCTAGGGTATAAGTTAAGAAGCTTCGTTTCTTGTTGTAAGGTGGCTGAGACTTGAGAGGCGTGGCTTGCAAGATTGCTTCTTCTTAATTTAGTAGTAGTAGGTGGAGTGTAAGAAAATAATGATAATTGTGGGAATTAATAAATAGAGTATTTTTTTTCAAAGTTGTTGGTGCAAAAATTTATCGACACCAAGGACTGATGTCAAGGATAGGAGGAGAACGCAATAGACCCACCGAGCTATCGAGGCTAACAATCTTTGACTTAAAAAAGAAGAAGAAGAGAGAGAAAGCTATCGTTAGGAGTACCGGTGTAGTATCGGTCTAAGACCCTCTGATACATAAGTTAGAGTTGAGGTATGTATGATAGCTGACATAAGTAGGGGTGTAAGCAACCCGACCGACCCGACCAAACCCTACCATTTCGGGTTGGGTTTGATTGATATGTCAGGTTAGTCGAGTTAATTTTTGAGCAACCCGACCAAACCTGACCCGACCCGACCTCATAAATATATATATATGTATATGTATGTATGTATGTATGTATGTATGTATGTATGTATGTATGTATATATAATAAAAATACTAATAAAATTGTTACGTACAAGACCTTTAATTAAGAAGGCTCATAACCCTCAACTACTTTTCTTGAGTTGTTGGGTTAGATGGTAAGAATAATAAGATAAAATGGGTGTTTGAGGCTAAAAGAGAAATTCTTATTTTAGTCACACATTGCTTGTTGGGAAGAATGAGAAACTCTCATTCTCTATAAAAGCCCATCAACTCCCTATTAATCTTCATTTTCATAAGTCAAGTTTAAAAGTAGCTTGGCTTGTACATATATAAGTTCTCCCAAAAAAGAGAAATCTCATTTTTTAAGCTTAAATAGTAGTTTAATAAGCTCGATACATGATAATCCAACATATTTTATTACTAATATAAGCTTAAATAGTAGTTATTAAGCTTTAAAAAAAATTGGGTTATTTAATGGGAGCCTAACCCGACCAACCCGACCCGACCTTAGGTCGGGTGGCATCGGGTCGGGTGGGTTATGGGGCAAAACTCGACCCGACCTGACCTGACCCGATTTCACCCCTAGACATAAGAGTTACTTTAGCTAGAAAACAACTTACGTTTTTCGGAGATATCTGAAGGTATTTTTATTGGAGGGTTTGGTTCTTACAAAGTAAGGACGGGTAGCACCTTGGTCCCCGTTCTGGGATAGAGGCAGCTAAGCTTAGATGCAATCCTAGCAGAATTTGTACCAACCCAGCTCTAAGCGCCACCTCAGTATACCATGGTGACATACAGGGACTATTCGAGTTTATTTCCGCGTTGGTCACTACACAGACTTCATATGGGCTGGGCCTTGTATTATCATACATGTTGGAAAATGGGCAATTAAACATGGTTTTTTACCATTTTCAACTAAATATTAAAGTAGGACCCACAAGTGATTTTAGGTGGGACTAAGTTGATTATTAATCTTTGATATGTGAAGATTAAGAATATATAAGTATTTAACTATACCCATTTATATTTGAATGAAAAATTGAGTCTAAAGTAGCCTACTTGATATGTGTAAAGTAGTGAAATTTGAAAACAATATTTTAGTCTCACATGGGAAAAATAAAATTATAATTTACTTATAAGTGTAGCTAGAGTACTACACTTGAATTTCAGCTAACACATACACAAGGAAATGCTCAATGTTCGAGGGCGAAAGGGCGACTTAGGGCGCATTGGACACACAACATTTTACACTTCTCACTTACGCATTGTTGCGAGAAGCTGAGGAGCTTTTTATTTTCGGAGATCGAGGCAGATTGGACGGATGAGATGCGTCCGTGAAATATCGAATATGGGATGTCCAGATACAATGAACGTAATTATTTGTCTAGGTGCGATGTACGAAGATTCGACAGTATGGGATTAGATGCACTAATCGGGACCGTCAGATCGCAACCAATTAGATGGACCGCGATCCAACGGTGTGGGATCTATTGCGAAGAGCAGAGCAGTAAGATTGCGCCTAAATCGATCGGATACGATCTAACGGTGTACGATCGAGTGCGTTAATCCAATCCGTCAGATCGTGTCTAGAAGCGATCAAACGCAATTTACAGGTGCAGAAAAAAGCACCATGTACAACCACAATTTGCCTATAAATAGAGCCCTCCAGAACTCAGAAATTCCTCCCAGAAAATTTCAAAATCTTTGAATTTTCTTTTCTTCTCTCTTACTTACTTTTAGCATTTTTTTGTGAGTGAGTACAACTAATTTTGGTTCTATTATTCTTGTGAGTTGAAATGTTGTTGTCACAAGAAGAAGATTGTTGTATCCAGGGAGACAAGTGTCATACACCGTGAGCACCTAAGCGGGACATAATTGTCTTAAGGACATAGAGTTACACTCTAGCCTCAATTTACGTCGTTATTCTGCTGGAATAGTAATTGATCTAGTTTAACTAGACATAGTTTAAAGGGAGACAGCTTGCTGCTCTAGAAGAGTGGTATTTAAGGGAGACCATTATGACTCTACCACTCAGACTGGAGACTAATCTAGTTGATTATTTAGAAAGCTACTTTTCAGTGAAGATTGCCACCACATAGTCAACAATCTTAAGACAATTAACATGATGAAGATAGACTTTGCCCCTAAACCAACTATTGCTTCCATGAAACCTGAGAAGCCAACGAAGTTCGCTGGCACTAACTTCAAAAAGTGGCAACAGAAGATGTTATTTTACTTGACCACCCTTGGTCAAGGTGCTGAATGAAGACGAACCTAAACTGAGAGATGATGAGATTGACAAACATGTCATTGTTACAATTCAAGCATGGAGACACTGATTTTTTATGCAAGAATTACATTCTAAATGGGCTGGAAAATACACTGTATAATGTGTATGGTACAGTCCGTACTGCCAAGAAACTCTGGAATTCTTTGGATAAGAAATACAAGACTGAAGATGTCGGCCATAAGAAATTTGTGGTCAGCAAGTTCCTTAATTACAAGATGGTGGACTCAAAGACTATGCTGGATCAAGTTCAAGACTTACAGATTATTCTCCATGAGATTCATGTAGAGAGAATGTTTTAGAGTGAATCTTTTCAAGTAGTTGCAATTATTGAGAAACTGTCACCTTCTTGGAAAGATTTCAAGAACTATCTCAAGCACAAACGTAAGGAGATGGGACTTGAGGACCTTATTGTCAGACTGCGTATTGAACAAGACAATAATAGTCATGACAAGAAAACTAGAGTGTTGATCCACCCAAGAGGGGGGTGAATTGGGTGAGATGGTCAATTTTAAATTTTTCTTCCAATAACTTAGTGATATACATAAGTATATTGGAATTGGATGCAAAACTAAAACACAGACTAAATTGCAAACGTGAGACATATAGATTTATAATGGTTCGGCCAAGCCTACATCCACTACCTAATCTCCCGATTAGGATTTTCTTAATCCACTAACTGATTCTCTTACGAGTAAGAACCAAACCGTTACAACTGCCCTTTTACAGGTTAAAGGCAAACCTATCCTTTCATGGGCTAAGGATGAACCAAATTTCTTTATGAGGAGAAACCTATATTCCTTTTACGGGATAGGGATGAATCGTTTTCTTGTTATAAGATAAAGAAGAACTGTGAACATTTTACGGGATAAGGAACAACTGTTTCTCTTTTACAGGTTGAGAGAAAACCTATCCTTTTACAGGTTAAGGACACACCTATCCTTTTACGAGATTAGGATGAACTATTTTTCTACTTGTAGGTGAGGATAAACCTTTTTCTCTTTTACAGGTTAAGAGATAACCTATCATTTTTCAGGTTAAGGACACGCCTATCCTTTTACGGGATTAGGATGAACTGTTTTCTCTTTTACAGGTTCAGAGAAAAGCTTTACATGATTTCAATCTTGAAATCATTAAGTGAACATCATTCACTTGTCCTGGTTGTTTCAGTCCAGAAACATACTAGCATTAAAACACTAAGATGTTGGTTGGTTCTAACGTAGTAGAACACTTTACAATAAAACTCAGTACATAACATTACAAAGATATGAAATATGAATACGTAATGCTAAGTTGAAATACACCTTCAGTCTTTTACGTTTCAATGTTCAGTATTGCTCAAGTGCAGTTTCGAAAAGCATGAATGATATGATATAAAAAACAGTGCTTCTTCAAAAATAAAATATACCAAATAAACATTGAGGTATAAAATGAAGGACTGATGTAAATCAAAGACACAAAGCGTTTTCAACATAGATATAAAATATAAGTATGAAAACTTCTGGTTTAGTGATCAGTAGTTAACTCAACTATTGATATAGTTCAATACAGTATTTAAGATATGAAATCAAGTACAACTGTATATCTTGAACTATTTCTCAAATTCTATTTTCAATAAGGATGATATCAAATATGAATCAGTGCTGAGAATTTGAGTATATACCAATACAAATAGATTTTTAGAGATAAAGTATAATTGAAGCTCAATATGAAAATCTTTTGAAGACATAAAAGTATCAGTAAAAATACTTTGAAAGTTTAGATGTTTGAAAAATATTTTGACACAAACTAACTTTCAAAAATTATTGGCACAATACAAACAAATTGGCAAGTTGTTTGGTCATAAGTACTGGTATTTATAGACTTAGTGGGACATAGCTGTTAGACATTTGAAATTCAAATAATATGAATGTTTACACACAACGGCTAGAATGCTATATGAAAATGGCAACTGCAATTTTCACTAACATTCTGGTTCTTTTCAAATTTCATGAAAAAGTACAGTTTTAAAAAAACTTATTTCATGTATCAGAGACAATCTCTGATAGTTCTAAAAAGGACTCCGTGCAAAGGTTCGTTTTGAAAAACTAAACTGATGTAGTGTACTTGTTCGAACAATGACGGTTGTTGAATTAGCGTCCTGATTTCGTAATTAGTGTCCTAACGGATAATATCCACTTTGTCATTTTGTTCCTTGAGGGCACTCATTACGTATAAGCGTCATGCTGAACAATTAAGTGAGGGCGCTACAAGCTTGTGAGAGTCCTGACTTTCTTTGATATTTAAACGACTTTACCTTAAGGGCGTTATTGCACATTTAGCATCCTGCTATGTTTTAAAACAATTAAGTGCATGAGGGCACTACTATCCGAGTAAGCGTCATGCCAGTTTAAAACATAAAACAAAACATGAAGGCGCTACAACAATGTAAGCGTCCTACTAATTAAACACATTTTAAACAAAGATACAAGCATGCTGAAGGACAATCAACGTCCTGAAAGTTACTAAGTTGATTTCTAAAGGTAAGGACGTTTCTATTCAAAAAATGTACTGATAGTTTTAATCAACTTACAACTATCAGCGTCCTCAAAGATACATTCTTTGAAGAACTTAAGACATCTTTCAGTGAACTGATACTGAATCAGCTTCCTGACAACTTCGTAGGTTGACTAATAGAGGGGGTCGCTACTATACAAGTAAGTGTTCTGGTAAATCAGTTCAATTCAACCTTGAACGTTATCAGCGTCCAAATGAACTATCAGCGTCCTGACTTATAAGGTTTAGGAGAGTGCTGCTAACTCATTAGCGTCCTGAAAGACTTTTTGAAGACAGCTCGCGGTAAAATATTTGATAAATGCGAATAAAAACTCGATAAATTTCAAATTAAATATATAAAATTAAATCATTTGAAATACCGTAAAACGTGTGATCAAAATATGCAAGTATGCAAGTGATTTGTGCATGATTTTGGAAATCTTTGGAGCAAAGTTTATTAAAGAAATATATACCTTAAATACTTTGTGTATTTCTCAGTTCTCACAACCGTTAAATCAAACTCTTCATCATGAGATCTTTAATAAGAGCTTGGCGTAGAGTTGAATGACTTGAACGTTGATCAAGAGATGTAGACTTGAAGCTTAATCGAATCATTTGAGTGAAGTGATCTTGAAATCATGATGTGAACGTTGAAGTCCTTTTGATTGAAACGAACTTAACTGTTGGATGATCTTTGAGTTCCTTGATCGAGTCGTTCCTTGGCTTTTTGCTTTTCCTTAGGTGCTGAGATAAGTTCTTGATAAACGCATATTTAGCACCGAAAAGTAATTTGTTTGTGATCATCAAAACATACTTTATCATTGTATATTTAGGGACGAGCTAAGTGATGAACCGTATAGGTTAACATACAGACCATACAGAGCCGGAAGTTAGCCTTGTGGAGGGAAAGCACGCCAAGAACAAGAAGCACAAGCACACTGGTGATAGTCAGGCCCAAAAGAAAGGTGAATCCCAGAAGTTCAATGGCAAGTGCTATAATTGCCAAAAACAAGGACCCAAAGCTAAAAATTGTCGATCAAAAGGCAAGTTTAAGAACGATCAAGTCAATATGACTAAGGAGAAGACTAAATATGTAACTGACATGATGTTATTTACTTTGGTTTTTGAAGCCAACATGGTTGATGAACCCAGTGAGTGGGGGATTGATACTGGAGCCACCCGACATGTTTGTGTTTATAAGAAGATGTTTTCCTCATATACAACAATAAGAGGACATAATTTGATCATGGGCAATTCAGCAATGTTAGCAATAACGGGTCTTGGGAAGGTGGTTCTCAAGATGACCTCAGGAAAGGAACTCATCTTGATCGATGTGTTGCATGTACCTGACATCCGGAAGAATCTTGTTTCAGGTTGACTGTTGAGCAAAAGTGGTTTTAGGATGGTCTTTGACTCCAATAAATTTGTACATTCCAAAAATAGTGTATTTGTGGGAAAGGGGTACTTGAAAAGGGGATTATTCAAAATGAATGTAATGCCCATAATCTGCAACTTTGAATTTAATAAATATTCATCTTCTATTTATTTTTTGGAGTCTTCTTGTTTATGGCATGACAGATTAGGACATGTTAATTTTAATTCATTACGAAAATTGATAAATTTAGAATTATTACCTAACTATCAAATTGATCCAAATCATAAGTGTGAAATATGAGTTGAGGCAAAGTTAACAAAAACACCATTTCATTCAGTTAAAATAAACACTAAACCTCTAGAATTAATTCACCACGATATATGTGGCTTGGAAGTATTCAAACACTATAAGAATGAGGTCGAAAATCAACTTGGTAAAAAGATAAAGGCAATATGAAGCGACAGAAGTGGTGAGTATGAAACACCTTTTGGTGCGTTCTGTCAAGAACATGGTATTATTCATCAAACAACCGCCCCTTATTCGCCTCCATCAAATGGTATTGTTGAACGCAAGAACTGAACATTAAACGAAATGATGAATGTCATGTTGATAAGTTCTAGGCTACCTCAGAATATGTTGGGGGAAACAATTCTCTCTGCTAACTACATTCTTAACAAAATACCCCTAAAAAATAAGGTTGTTACTCTTTATGAGTTGTGAAAAGGTCGGAAACCTTCCTATAAACATTTAAAAGTGTGGGGGTGTTTAGCTAAGGTAACAATACTTGAACCTAAAAAGGTTAAGATAGGGCCTAAAACTATTTATTGTATATTCATTGGTTATGTTCATAATAGCAGTGCATATAGGTTCCTCGTATACAAATAAGATATTTTTGATATACATGTGAATACAATTATGAAATCTAGACATGCATCATATTTTTAGTATATTTTGCCAAATAAAAATATGCAAGAGCTAAGTTCCAATAAAAGAACTTATGACACTGCAAATAGTAGTGTCTGGAAGAATCAACACTGGAGTTGTAGTCAACCTCTATTTCAACTCACTGAAAGCTTTCTCACAGGCATCTGTCCATGTGAAGGTCACATTCTTCTGAGTCAGCTTGGTTAATGGTGTGGCTATTGTGGAAAAGTCCTTCACAAACTTCCTGTAATAGCCAGCCAAACCCAAAAAGCTACGGATCTCTGTCACTGTGGTAGGTCTCAGTCAACCAATGATCGCCTCAACCTTAGCAAAATCAACTAAGATACCCTCTGCACTAACCACGTGACCCAAGAATTTCACCTCAGTCATCTAGAGGTCACACTTGCTCAGCTTGGCATACAGCTTATGCTCTAACAATGTCTGCAATGTAACTCTGAGATGACGCTCATGATCCTCCTTAGTCTTAGAATTGAGTAGGATATCATCCATGAAGACTATAATGAACTGGTCGAGATACGATCTGAATACCCTCTGCATCAGATCCATGAACATAGCTGGTGCATTTGCCAACCCGAAGGGCATCATCAAGAACTCGTAATGTCCATACCTCGTCCGAAAAGCAGTCTTCGGTACATCTTCATCCCTAATCCTCAACTGATAGTACCCAGACCTTAAGTCTATCTTTGAAAGGAATTTTGTCTCAATCAGTTGGTCAAATAAATGATCAATATGCGAAAGAGGATACTTGTTCTTCACAGTCACCTTATTCAACTGACCGTAGTTTATGCACAATTGAAGACTTCTGTCTTTCTTCCTGACGATCAACATAGGTGCTCCCCAAGGTGACATACGAGGGGAAATGAATCACTTGCCCATCAGCTCATCAAGCTGGGCTATGAGTTCTTTCAACTCTTTCGATGTCATACGATATGGTGAAATGGAAATGGGTTTTGTCCCGGGCATCAGCTTAATAATGAAGTATACCTCTCGCTTAAGCGCCAAGCCAGGTAACTCATCGAGAAAAACCTCTGGGTACTCACAGACGACAGGAATGTCTGCTAGCTGAACGCCCCTCACCCACATCATCCACTGGCCATCGTAGCAACCTCATCTTCAGTGGTTAATATACCATGGGTAGGTGGTCTAGATGCAGTCTTGCCTTTAAAAATAAAGATTGGTTGTCCGAGTATCTGAAAGACAGCCCTCTCACCGAAGCAATCAATATGAGAATGATACGCTGCCAGCCAATCCATACCCAAAATGTATCAAACTCGAGGAACTCTAAGACTCTAAGGTCAACAGTCATCTCATGGTCTTCGAATCTAACAATGCATCTCACACATACCATGTTAGGATAAATCCTCTCACTGGCCGCCGTACTCAAAATCAAGGGAGTACTAGTCCAAACAGGCGATAATCTCAATCTACCTAAACCTCTCATCTGAGTCCATGGTTGATTATGTATTCCCTCTCTTGTAAATCTGAAATTCACAAATAAGGGAAAGCTCATCAGAATCACAATCCATGAGAGTTGTTATCCCTAAGATAACTACCCATAATCATACCAATAGAAGCAAACATAATATCATATAAGTCTTTTAATTTTTTTTAAGGTTTTTAAGCCTAAACAACATGTCTCTGATACCAAAGTTGTCATGACCCACAATTAGTGACGTCATGACCGACACAGAACCCTTGGGTATACCCTCTCTCGATGCACCCGACGTCCCATCAGCCTAACATAAACACAATTCCCAATAACAAAATTTTAAATAAACATCCATCTAAACATGATCAACAACAACAAATATATTACATCACCAAAAATACCAAGTATAAAATTCCATAAGTCCACAATTATACAAAACCGTAGACATCCCATCTAAGTGTTAAATATATACCATAGGTGTTATTTAGTACATATTTAACAAAATATAAAGAAATGTACTAAGACCTACATCTACAAAAAAATGGGAAATGCTCCGAAGTCAAGCTTTTCCCTTCCCTTTCCTATCATAATCTGAAATGATAAGGATGAAGTGTGAGGTACAACAAGCTCAGTGAATGTCTTTTACAAGTGGCAATATACATGCATTTATATAAAACATAACAAGATCATAAAAGCATTTGAAATAACATAGTGATAAAACAAGATTACAGTCGTGCCAATATAATGCATCATGTCATTACCCAAGACAATGCATATCAATTTTTCTAAACTTGCCAATGCAATCCTAACACCTTCTGAGCAAGGGCAATCAAAGGCCTGGGTTCGCAACACTCAGAGCTTGATCCGACCAAACAATATTCGTATCTAATAGGCTTCTTGGGGTTGTGTAGCTAATGGGATTGGCTCACCAAGGCACGTACCATGTCTAAGTTATCCTATCTACACAAGCCATAAAATCTTCTGCAAGGTACACAACTGGGGATCACCGCTAGACTTATGAGATTTTTCAAAAGAAACCCCAACTAAGAGACCTCACAACCCAATTGATAACTCAACCAGACTATGCTCAAATATATTTCATGAATCATTTAAATCATGCATACTACAATAGATAAGTATTTAAAACACATTTATACTACAATGTCACATATAGAAACCAACAAGTGAAGAAACACTCACAAATGATTGGCTAGGCTTAGCCAATTCAATTCCAACCACAAAAAAGTACTAGGATGCCACAAACCACCCTAATGTACATCAATCACTAATTGGCCTATTTGGGTTACTTAAATCAATTCCAATCTTTGCATATAACATGGTTCACACATTACTAAAAATCATTCCAAAAGTGTGCCCAACAACCATGTTTAAACCCAATTTAATAGCCAATTAAAATTCTGGAATGGTTATACAAATGAGCTAATTCTATATTGTTCAATTCAACCATTTAATATTAAATTAAATCATACTTAACCCAATTGAATGCAATAGGTTGATCCCCATGATCCAGCCACTATAATACAAGACATTCAATCATAATTAGGGTCAATTAGACTATTTTCTAAGTCAATTTCATCAATTAACCAAGTCTAGGTCAAAATCCTCAAATTTGGGCAAATCCCCAATTTCAAGGCAATTTCTCAAACTTCATGGCCTAAGCCAAAATTACACTACAATTAGGTTTTTCACCAATCAAAATCAGTAAATTGGACTGCTAAACATCCACATCTACCCATGTATTCAACATATATCACATGCAAGTTGAATGGAAAACACTAAATCCAAAACCTTGGGGGTTTCACCATTAATGGACTCCCAATACCCTCTAGATACACATATCTCACATGCAAGACCTAATTCCAAAATGTGTATTCCACCACCCTCCTTAAATTTCGGGATTCATGTGTGGAAAACACTTCTTAGGTGTTGTTTTAGGTTGGGGAAGGCCATTAACATCATAAACAAGCTTAAAATAGCATAAACATGCAAACCCTAGGTCAAGAACCTTACAATCGAGATTCATAGCAAACCCTAGGTCAAAAGAAAGCTTGCATAAAACTTGCATACATGAATGAAAGAGGTAGAAGGAAGAAAATGAGGAAGAATATTATACCTTAGAGGGTTTTTGAGCAAAAATGCACCAAACTCTAACCTTTTCCTCCACTTTTCTCTTCTCCCCTTTTTTCTTCTCCCCTTCTTTTCCTCTTCTTCAAGCTCTCTTCCCTCTTTTGAAAGTGAAAAAAAATGAGCAAAAACACGTCCCAATGGCTTTTATAGAAGGTAAGTTGCATTTTGGGCCCACGTGAAAAAATCACTTAAATAAAAGAAATAATTTTCCTACTGCAATTACTTGCACTTAGATAATCAATTTCTTGCAAACATCTCCCAATTTAAAATCTTAACCGTCACAATTTGTATGAGTCAGTTACCAACCTTCTGGTGAAATTTCAGCTCAATCTAACGATGGGATTGCGAGATCCAACCGTTTGATTAAACTTGCGCAAGAAAATCTGAAAATTCAAATAATAGTGTTTGAAGTCTTATACCTCACAGTAGACAACTCCGATCAAGATCTTCACTGTTCATAATGAATATCTATCAGAGAAGAATAAGCTGACAAAATTTTAGCTCAATCAGACCACGGATCTAGGAGATCAAGCCATTCATGTAATCAGTGACAAAATTTCTTCCTCGATGGAGCGAGCTCCACTAATCCAAAACACCGCTTTCGACATGTTTCAACGTCGAACGAGTTTCCGATCATTTCGAAACTTTACGCACACATTAAACAACTTAAAAACATGCAAAGATACTTGAACCAACATGCATCGAGCATCAAATACGTATACGGGTAGTTTGTGGGTCAAAATGATGTCATCCTAAGGAGCGGGCGTTATAGGTAAAATTTGGAAACAAGCTTTTAGTCTCACACGGAAAAGATAAAATTCAAATTATTTATTTATAAGTGTAGCTAGAGTATTACACTTGAATTTCAACTAACACACACACCCAAGGAAGGCTCAAGGCTCGTGTGCGAGGGCGACTTATGGCGCATTGAGCGCACAACACTTTACACGTATGCATCGTCGCAAGGAACTGGGGAGCTTTTTGTTTCGAAGATCGAGACAGATCAGACGGATGAGATGTGTCCGTGGAAGATTGGATCTGGGATGTCTAAATACGATGAATGTACTTATCTTTCAAGCGATGTACGAAGATCCGACGGTGTGGGATCGAATGCACTGATCTGGACCGTTAGATTGCGACCGATTGGATCGACCGCGATCCAACTGTGCGGGATCGATTGCGACGAGCGGAGCCATTAACGCCTAAATCGATCGAATACAATCCAATAGTGTACGATATGGTGTGTCAATCAAATCCGTCAAATCGCGTTGAGAGGTGACCAGACTCGACTCAACGGTGCAGAAATAGGCACCATGTACAACCATGATTTGTCTATAAATAAAGCCCTCCAAAACTCAGAAATTTATCCGAGAAAATTTCAAAATCTCTGAATTTTCTTTCATTCTCTCTTTTATGCTTTTAACATTTTTTTGTGAGTGAGTACAACCAATTTTGGTTCGATTATTCTTATGAGTTGAAATATTATTGTCACAAGAAGGAAATTGTTGTCTCCTGAAAGACAAGTGTCATACACCGTGAGCACTTAAGCGGGACATAATTGTTTTAAGGATATAGAGTTAAACTCTAGCCTCAATCTATGTTACTCTGTTGAAATAATAATTAATCTAGTTTAACTAGACATAATCTTGTCTCTAGTACTTTTAAATAGTAAACGAGAGACAACTTACTACTCTAAAAGAGTAGTATTTAAACAAAACTATTATAACTCCACTACTCACACTGAATACTAATCTAGTTAACTATTTTGCAAGCTATTTTTAGTGAAAATTGTCACCGTACAGTCAACGATACGATACTTGGGCATAACAAGAGATACTGTTAAGGAGCTTTTGAGGGATCTCACGGAGATCTGGCAATGTTGCATGCAAAGGGAACTTGTGTAGATTTGAAGCCATTTGGCACGAGATTTGATGTGGAAAGAGAGGATTGAGTGGGACTTGTCAGGAGGAAGTCCCGTGAAAAACAACATATTTAACTTTAAAATTTGTGAAAGGAAACAAAAATACTACAAAAAGCTATTTTAAATATGAACCCTAAAAATTAACTTTCCAAAAACAGTTTTAGGCCCTAAGATTTTCTCTCTTTAAAACCAACGGTTTATAATTGATCAACTGCGAAAAATCAAAAGATTATAAGAAAACCCATATGTATATTGTTCAATCTACCATACAATTATCACGTCAGTGCTGGTTCTTGTAATATATTTTAAGAAGATTAAAAATATGAGCATGTTACAACTTTCTCATTTGAATGAGACTTGATTAATATGAACTTTCCCTAATCAACAAAGCAACCAAAGCTCCTGAAAAGCTGCTACACTTATTTGAGAAACAAAAAGCTTTCTGCAAAACTTACATATGTCAAGGGGACTCTTTCCTAACAAATGCTCTAGGAAGTCCCCCTTATATCACATTCCCAGAAAGAAAGCTTAGTAAATATGACTATGATATAATCTTCCCTTTCATGGCCCTTTTGATCTAAAGTTTCATTTAATTTGGTAGAGGAACATTAGCAAGATCCTCTCTATATGGAACATTTTCTGAACTGTCCACTGCGCCACCGAAACCGTTTTCGATTTGATTTTGGGCGTTATTCGGGCCTTCTTTGGTTGCATCGATGAATGTAACTGCAGCGTCTTTTCGGAACATTAAGTAGATGACAGAAATAATATAGATTGCCATGAGAGGGAATACAATGATTCCAATAAAGACAGAAGCTACTTTTGGGAGGTTGTTATGTATTAACCAATCAACAAAGGCTGTGGTCAAGTAATAGACGTTTATGCCAATTATGCCCAACCCCACAATCCAAGAGAACACTATTATCTGCAAGAATTTATATATTGATGTCAAATGAATAAGATTTCTTATGTGTTTCATGAATTGTTTCAGAATATGTGAGAAATGTAAGAATTTAGAGTGTGTAGAAAACTCACATAGATGGAGTTTTTATGAGGACCCATCTTCATACTGCTGCTACTGAATTTGAGAAGTGGGATAAGAGCGAACGGTAACTCGAAAGATAGTATCATCTGGAGGACCCATTAGAATTGTTTTTAGTAAAACGACACAGTTGGAAGCAGATATATATAAATGCTTAGAAACTAAAAGAAGTAAATTACCGAAGCAATGACGATGAGCCGACCAGCTCCCGAAGATCCACCGATGATGGAAACAATGAGGCTAGGTGTAATTGCGATCATTCGGGTCATCAAATTTCTCATCCATTTCTTCATTTTAAGGTCCAAGAAGCCCTGCCAGGAGAAAACCAAGTAGTCAAAAAACAGAACTTGAGATCAGAAGTACTTGAAGGATATTGTGAGCTAAATATATATTGTAGTTTCTTTCGACCTGCATGATATATTGGCCTGCATAGGTACCCGTAATTGTAGAGCTTTGTCCCGATGCAAGTAGGGCAATGGCATAAAAGGTAGAGCTTGATTTCCCCAATACATTCTAAAATTCATTCATAAAAAGCTGTTATTAGGAGAAAATAAGATGAAGATTTTGTTGAATGATTTGGTGTATATATAACTAGTAAGCATTCTTGGAACTTGCTGATAGTATAATCATCCAACCTTAAGAAGAAAAGAAGCTGAATTGAGTGTAAGATCACTGCAACGGTCGGAGTTTTCATGGGTGAGATCGTCTGCTAAACAAACAGTCCCAGAGACCGAGATCACAGCAACATTTATCAAGAATGCGACAAAAAGCGCAAATCCACTCTCGATAAGGAAATATCTACATGCACTCTGAAAAAAACAATTGCAAGTTTTATTCTTGGTTCATCATGGTATTTCATTTTCTAAATTTTCATAAAATAAGTTCACTGGTTGCTTACATTAATTCCATTGACTGAAGGCGGTATCTTCCTCGATAAAACAAGAGCCGAGTGAAGAAACAGGTTATGGCTGTTGAAAAAAAAGGGAGATAGTGAGCATCTAATGTGAGGAAATATAAAAAGTTACCTCATTAAATAACCATAGAAATGCTTCTCAAATTGTTTTTTCACTCTGTGCATCACAACTACTAAACAGTAAAGAATCAAAGTGAAGTTTATAGATGAGATCGTACGGCATGACAAGTGCACCAAGTAATGCAATGGCATCACCGGTTGCTCCTTGGCCACTGAGCTTGGGAATGAACATTCCCTTCATCACCTCTGATGCTGGAGGCTTCACATAACCCAATTCCCCAAAGAAGCAAGCTGCCATTACAAACACTAGAATTGCTATTAACAATTCCAGCTTTCGTACCTGCAAAAAGTAGCAAATTAATGAGTATAATCCTGTAGTGGTGATGTAAGGAGAAGTATTAAAATTATCCTACTTTTCTTTTAATTTTTTGATCACAAGATTACATTAATTCCCCTTTTCTAAAGTGCATCCTGCCAATAACTGTCGTGAATCATTTTAAAGAATATGTCGGTACAAAGCACTGGCAGGTCCTTAGGGATAGGAGCCATGCAAACAAGGTGGGCGCATAACTCTCACATGAAAGTGGGCAATGCCCAGAATGACCCTACTTAGACTAATGAATGCAAAACACTTGGCCCACAAGATCAATTTCTAACACATGTACAAATTAAGTCTTCAAAGTACTGATGTCAAGGCCATTGTGACTGATCACTAAAAATTCAGTGGGTTTTCACTATGAGACGCCCCACTAATGATAGGAACAACTCATCAGATTAATACAATAATGAAAGAATCACAGTTGTAAAAGGTAGAAAAATCAACCTACTTTTAAGTTGCAATATCTCAACTTGTCATTGAAATAATTGAAAAAAACTTTGTTTCTATTGAGCAATATTCAAAGTAATGTTAGCGGAAAAAGGTTGATAAGTAAATGACAAAAATCTTTATCAACACTTCCTCATCATCAAAGCAGTAAAGTAAGACTTCAGTTTTGACGATTAAGAAGATCGAAGCATGCGGTGCCAACCAATTTTGACCAATGCACTGTTGAAATCCGTTTCTCTGACTCTAACCAACAAAAGACTTGTCAACTTGTGGAATCTTGTCTTAAGCGAAAGACATGCCATACCTAGCATCTCATTGTTTAATACTAATATTTAAAGTTATTATAAATCTCTGTAGAATCAATAATATCTTGACTCTGTTTCTGTCTTTTCCACTTGTGAAAGAAGAACTGCTCTAGTTCTAAAAAGCCATCTACAATTAATCACATGTGCCAAAAACTCAAACATCCTACACTTCAACTCCACTTGTTTTCTATCACAAGAATATTGATGAAAGTTAAGAAATTTTATTGTAGAAAGCTACCAGATTGGACAAACTTGAGAACACTCTACAAGATCCCATACTTCAACTTCACTTGTTTTTCACCACAAGAATTTTACCAAAGTTAAGAAATTTATTTAAAAGAGCTCATAGATTGGATAAACTAGAGAAAAGAAAATATTGATATATTTTTTTTTTCTTAACTTATATTGAATTGGGTGATTTCTAAGATAATTAATATCCCCTTCAAACTGTTCTAAACTATTGGAAAGTGCCTTTTTGGGTGCTCTATGCAAAGCCTCAGATGTCCATTCAAGAAAAGAGAAAAGTAGAAAACATTCTTTAAGAACTAAGACAAAAACCAAAAAAAAAAGGCTGTACACGTATAGGGGCAGCTACTGATACCAAAGGTGTACAGTGAAAATTGGTCCACATGAATAGGAAAAAAAATCATTGGGACCACATACGTACATACATCTTAGGCAATAACTACTTATTTTCTCAAATGTCCCTATTGCAATTGCAACCATTGAACAAACTAAAGTTTTTCTGGCAAAATGCATGAATTAGATAAGAGTTGACCAGCAAAGCAAGCATATAAGACAAGGCCACACCATACATACAAGCATCTTGTCAGATGTGAAGACAAGTGTTTGATTGATTTTGCAGTCAACATTGAATAAAGCTATAGCAAGTGGGCAAAGAACATTAATAAGATAAAAACAAGAATATGGCAATCATGTATCTATGCGCCCATATCTATGTAACTGTGTTAGAAAGCACTGAACGGTGGAGGCCCAATAATACGTATTGCCTTATAATGTGTATCGAGTTATTAATAAAAAACATGCATGTATCTTAGGGTTAAATATGATATATATATATATAAAGGTGATTTAAATTAGAAATACAAATTTACCCCATATCTTTGTAGACCCAGAAGCAAGAGAGTGCTCAAACCAGTGAAGAGAACTCCCACCCATACTGGGATGTGAAATAGGATATTCAATGCAAATGCCGTCCCTATCACTGAACAATACAAAAGAAAAGATCAAAATTGATACCAAGTCTTGTATTGGCAGTACCAATATATTGGAATCATAATTATGCATTAATATATATAACAAACTTCATTTATAAAACAAGTATACCTTCGGGAATATCAGCAGCAATGACAGCAAGCTCGGCAAGCAACCATAAGCAGTATTTCACTAATATTGGGTACTCAGCTTTACATAGTTCAGATAAATGCATACCTAAGCCAAAACCGAAAACAAATTCGGGTTATTATAAAACAATGGTAAGTATGTAAAGCTGGTTAGATCATGTAGAATGCCTGTATTATATATAAATGAAGGAAAAACAGCATAAAGCAAATTGGATATAGCATTTTTAGGGCATCACTAAAGATACCAATCTTGACCCAAGATTTAAAAAAATAATAATAAATAAATAAAAAGTATGATAGAGTGGATAACATTGAATGGAAATTTGAAACTTGTGCATTATAGTAAATGGAATTGAATGATGAAATAGGGCTTTTTATCCTATATATAAAAATAAAAATAAAAATCAAATGCCAGTGATGATACAAATGATATTGGATTCCAAGTACAATTCGAGATCAAATTGAACATTAAATAAAAAGATTTGACTCTGTTTGTCTCACCTGTTGTAACTCCTAAATTTGCAGCTAAAGACTGAATTATCAGAGCAAATATCAACCCTATCAGAATCACCCATAGCAGCTGTAAATATGGAAAAAAAATAAAAAATTAAGCTCCTAATAATCATCTCGCAGTGAGAAAATTAACAAAAAAAAATATCAAGAAAGAAATGGGATTTATGTTCTGATCGTTTCTCTGTTTTTTTTTTTTTAATTACCTCATATCCATGATTAGCTCCAGCTTGTAGATCAGTTTCCACTGCATCATGACCCCATTAGACATCAAGAAAATCAAGGGAAAGAAACTAATTAATACAGAGAAACAGATGATTAAAGATGATTTAAAGAACTCAAAAGAAAGAGACTTAACAGTTTCCGGGGTCGAGATATGCCAAGGAGACAAGAAAACCAGGACCAACATAAGAAAGAAACTTTCTCCACCCAGGTTGCTATATAGTACATCAAAAACAAGTACAAAAGCCAGGACCCATTTAGGCAGACAGGAGAAAAAAGAAAGTACAAGTTCAAGAAAAGGTTATAATTATGAACATACTTGATTATTGGGATCATCTTGACGGAGATGCTTGTTGTTCTCATCATCAACATTAAGAGAAGCAATACGGTTGCTACCTCCAGCCCATGTTGGTGGGTCTCTTCCAATAGCTGCTTCTTGTTGCTGTAAACTGCCCATATCTCTACTTTCTTCACCTTCTTCACAAATCTAACTAGCTAGTACCCTTCTCAATTCTCTGTTCTTATTTATAGATTAAAAAAGAAAAAAAAACAAACTCAGAATGATTTGAAGTGTGAACACCCAAATGCTCAAAGCATCAAAACATCATTAATATACTCTCTCTCAATATAGCTTCTCTGCCTCCATACCTGCAGTCTGAGACAGAAGTCCCTTTCTAACTCTATAAGATATATAGAAGGGTGGTTTCAAAAAAAATAAAAATAAAATAAACTGTATAATATAAGAGTAGAAGAGATTAATGGGTCATCATGTTGACCTCTGAATACGCAGTTTTCTGATGAGAAGCACTGAAGTTATAGTAGGTCAGACTGATTTCAAACCAAATGGGTACTTAAATTTTCTGATTTTATATTTTAATTTGTAATATTATATACTATTCTTTTTTTTATCAAGAGCAGGAAGTTTTTAGCAATTGGCATTGCCCATGCCACGTTCTTAGGAATTTGTTGCCACTTGTGGGATACGGACAGTTGGCTTAGTCATGGTTCATGCCGGGTTTTTCTCATTTTAGGGGTGGCCATCACTTTCTACTTTTCAGCTTCACTAATCACTGCTTCTTAGTTAACTTGATTTCTTTCAAAAAAATAAAAAAAGTTGACTTGATTTGATGATCGGACGGACTGAAATTTATCTTCAAAATTTGAAGTGCCACGTGTCCAGAACCCACTTTAGGGTGTATTTAAATAGGTAAGATGGGTTGCACAGGATCAGTCGAAAATTAAGCATGTGAGATCTCGATAAGGAAGGAGAGAGTTTAGGGAAGGGAGGAGAGATTTTAGGGATTTTGAAACTGATAGTGGGAAGTGAGGAGAAAACTCTCACTAATAAGTTTTTTGTGTGCGTTACCATATTAACCCTAATTAATTTTTAAAATAAATAATAAATATAAATTTAAAAGGTTAATTATGAAAGTTTGACAAAAATGATCATGTAGTGAACTCTTTCAAATATTATTATTAAAATATAAAATTTATTTTTTAATTAACATAAAACTTTGTTTGAAAATAGAAAAATAGTATAAAAGAGTAGAAATTTAAATAATAAAAAAACGTAAAATAGAGAAGTCATGTGTAGGCTTAAAAGGGTAATTTTGAAAGTTTGACAAAATGGCTACACAGTAAATTTCTTCGAGTATTTTTGTTATATATAGTATAGATTATTATTATAGCATTTAATATTAGGTATTCTAAAATAAAGACATGAAGGTTATTTATTTGATAGGATCAATTGTAGGTGGGCGTGAAGCCGTTGATTGTTAGATTTTCTTGATATCATATGATCAAGATGTATCCTTGGGATATTATATATATATATTTGTGTAAACCATGTAGAATAAATGGCCTTATAATATTATTGGAGTTTGTGCCATAACATAACTCTTATACTGGTCTATTTAAAACTTATCGCTATCACCAATGTCCATATAAAACTTAGAATCTTCTTACATCTATTTTACTTTAAAAACAAAATGTGTTTTTTGTATTTTTGTGTGTAAAATCAAACATGCCTGATGTAACAGGCAAATCACTTTGATACGTTGAATTTTTGTAGATTTGGTAGTGGGAGCTATATTTTATTGGATCTAATGTTCCATGTGAAAGCTTTTTTTATTTTTATTTTTTTTCTAAAAAAAAAAAAAAAAAAAAAGCTACGAGCTACTAATTTAATTTTTAGCTACATATAAATTAAAGAAAAATATAAAAGATCCACATGTAAAGCATGTAGAAAACTAATATATATCTATATGTATACATACATGATTTAATAAGTTTTATTTATGTTTATTTCATAACTAATGAGTTATAAATTAAGAAACTAAAAATATGTCATATAAAGAAATCATTGTATCTTAAATAAGACCAATATATATATATATATATATATATATATATATATATATATATATATATATATATATATATATATATATATACAATAAAAAAATAGATGTAAGTAAATCTAAATATGCAAGACATTTTAGTTTTAGAGCAATGTTATATTGATTGGTTCGGACGGCTTAACATCCGTTCTCCTTAAGCGAGGTTGTAAATTTAAAAAATCTTTTTTGTGTATGGAGCTACTATTTGATAGGAGATCTTTGTACCTTTGTGATCCAATCCGGATCGAATTCATGTGGATTAGTCTCGCAGTAAAGTGGAAGAGAACACCACCTGGGTGCCGCTCAGCGATGAAACAACAAAATATATATATATATTATACTACAAAGTACTATCACATCAGCTTTCAATTTTAATACATTAAAATAACACATTTTTTAATGAAATTACAAATTTGATGTAGTTGTTTAACATATCATATTTGTAAAAATTGTGTGTAGGGATTTTAATCTCCTTAGTATTTTGCTTAGTTTTATACGTAGCCCAAATACAAATATGGAAGAAAAGAGACCATATAAAAAATACTTGTAAATTAATGTACTTACACAGGCATCCAAGACAAACCAATTGCATGGTTCCCTTCCAATTTTCAAGATAATTGTAAGCAATGAAAAATATTGCACTTGCCTATAGCTATGCTACTTCTTTGGAATGAATTAATTTCCTTGAACCTATCTCATGATATAATAAACTGCATATTGACCAACAACTACGGGCTATTCCGTTCGCTTGCCTTTCACTGTAGACAAAGATAGCAAGATTGACAAAAAAAAAATAACATAAACTAAAAACAAAATGAATGATTAACGGATAGCAATAATAAAGATTTGTATTATAACATAGGGTGAAATATACCTTTAAGTGCTCTTCACTGGTGCATAAGGAAAATATGGGAAAATTTTGATAATTGATGATATTGAGCTTACAGTAAAAGTGAGAGGAGGAAGAGAGAAAGAAGAGTAGGTATACATGAAAAGAACAAAATAGCTAGCGGAGATTTAAAAAACATTTTGATCAAATGGCTGTTTGAGTACTTTTTGGATAAAATGAGATATATATATAACGTGGGAAAGTGATCATAATGTTAGGAATGGATCGAAAAAAGGTAGGTCCACTTTGAATTACATGAAACTGTAAATTGTGTATTGTGACTTGAAATAATTGTTGGACGTGAGACATTAACGGGCAATTGAAGGTTGGATGGTTTCAGTAACCAGTGACAAATTTTTTAATTCGAATATAATTTTCTGTATCCAAAAAATTAAAAATACCAAAAATTTATTTAGTTTAAAAGGTTCAAAAAATATTTTTTTTTCATTTTTTTTGTTCAGAAAACAGGTTGTTTTTAAAAAAATGATAATAAGTCATTTAATTTTTTTTTATATTATATTCTTATTTTTAAATCGCGAACTAAAAACAGCCTTAAGTGTCCAAAACATCCTTTTACAATTCTGTTCATAATAAAAAAAAAATAGGGATAATTTTCGGTTTAGAGCTAGAACTAGAGGAGTCAGTGAGATGTGAGTTAGAGCTAGAGGAGGAGCATTTTGAGCAGTTTTATAGAAAATATGTTTTACTGTCAATTGCCCAAAATCCTTTTTCTTAATATATAGAAATATTATTTTAACTACAAAATAAAAAATATAACTAGATGTGTAATTATATCATTAATGTCATTATCAGATCATGCACTAAAAATATACTGATAAGTTTATTTATTTATTTATTTATTTTTATTTATACTGAGAAGAATTATACACACATATTCAATGTTTTTAAGGCTATGTTTGATTGGTGAGAAAACAAATGATTTTTTTCAAAAAATAAAAAAGTTGTGCGTTTGATTATCAAAAAATTTTTGAATTTTTTTTTCTCAACCTCTTTATTTTCTCACCAAAATTTAATTTTCTCATGAGAAAATTTTTAATATTATTGATTATGTTCATGTTTATATTTTATGGAATTTCTTACTATTTAATTTTTTTTAACATCATATTAGTGTAAAAAAATATCTTTTTATGTGCAATCAAATAACCATGAGAAAATTCATTTAAAAATTTTTCTTGAGAAATTATTTCTCAAAAATATTGTATTTTCATGAAAAAGATTTTCTTAGCTATCAAACTAGGCCTAAGTGTTGTTAAAGATGCATGCAGCTATCCTTTTTGTAGTTAAAATATCATTTTCCCTATATATAATTTTTTTGGTTGTAAATTGAATCAAAATAATTAAAGAATGCTTAAAAAAAATGTTAAATATCATTCTTCATTTTTTATTATTTCTCTAACATTTCTACAAATCATTTTTTCATTTTTTCTCCATTCCTTTTTTTCTTCTTATTTTTTCTATACTATTTCTTCCAACTTTTCTTCATGATCTCTCTTATATTTATAAGGTGAGATTTACATCAAAAGATCATTAACTCACATGATAGGTAATTATGCTTTCACACGATGAGTAATCACTAACTCACATGATATGTAATTATGCTCTCACACGATGAGTAATTATCTTTTCACATAGATAGGTAAATATTCTCTCATATGATTCATGTAGGATACGTATACATTCGTATTTATATTACTTAAATATATATCCCACTTGAATATATATACTATTTGAATATATATACTATTTAAATATATATACCACTTAAATATTATACTACTTAAATATGTATATAATACATGTAATTACTATTTAAATATTTAACATATTTATAACACTTTATTACTTGTGATATATTGAGTAATCACAACTGTTATTATTATAACTCTTTATTACACGTTGAAACTTTGAACCTTCAACCATCTGTACTAATCTTTAAATATATATCTTTTATAATCTCTCCGGACTAGTGTGTGCTATACTTTTCTTTTTTATTTTATTGGTGAGCGAAACTTAGGTGGTGTCCTTCTCTATTTTGTGACGAGACTAATCCATCTAGATTTGACCTGAGTTGGACCACAAAGGTGCAAAGGTCTATTAGTAAATAGTAGTTTCATACATGAGAGAGGTTTTACCTCACTTAAGTAAAAAGAATGTCAAGCCATTGGAACCAATCAAATGTTGATGTGTGTGCTATACTTTTCATTGTCAAGGTTGGATAGAAACAATGATTCAGAATTTGTTTGGCCATAGCTTAGTGTGTGCTATGCTTTTCATGTATATTTATCTTCCACCACTCCATGGTTTTTTTTTTTTCTTTCTTTCTTTTTTTTTTGGCTATTTTCTATGATTTGTCATAGCCCATCTAAGATAATTAAGATGTACTAAATGACGTTGAGGCATTAAGTTAAACATTTTAAATATAGTAAAAAGGCTTCATTTAAAAATTATTAACTTGCGAGTGTGACAGAGGCATTAGCTACAAAATTTTATATGATATATATATGTTCACTTTTAGCTAAAATGTTGTGCTATGTTCACTTGCTGTGATAAATGCTCACTTATAGTTAAGATTTTGTAGTTAATTCTCCTATTTTTTGTAATTCACATTTTTCTTCCTGATTTGAATAAGAAAAATGTTTTATTTACGCTGAGTGTCAAGGCTATTTCTCGACGTTAACAACCATCATGTTTGGATGTTTTGAATATGCGCGAGTATTCTGTAACATCCCAACATCCAAAGGAGGCTAGTGTTAGGGAATAAACCCAAGAAATTGCAAACACACACAAAGAGAAAGTACAGAGACAAGAGATTTAATGTGATTCAGGAAGAAATCTCTACGATTATAAAGTGCACCAACACTCAATCCACTATCAATAGAGGTTTACAATGGGAAGCCACTCTGTCACAATTCTCGTCACACCTCACAAATGTCATCTCATCTCACATAAACCCTAGTTTAATTAGGTTTATATACTAACTTTATATGAGGGTACAATTGTAATTTCATACATAAATAAATAAAATAATTATTTTGACTTTACAAAATAACAATTTTTTACTTGAAGACCAAATAATTATTTTAGGCTTCACACTCCAACATTCTCCCACTTGAAGACTAAAACACCTGTAAACATCTGTTTTCAATGAGTAGTGAAATTGGTTCACTTAAAAGTCACGTATTCTCTCACGACCCCCTCCGTAGGATGACATCATGGCCGGCACAGAATACTATATACGTCATACCTTAACATATATGATACCCTATCAGCCTCGTCCTTTAAAACAATATCTCAAAAATTATCAAAAATTTTGGCAGAACCTCACCATAAATCTGAGGTTCCACAAAATTCCTAATATTCTCATCACATCACATAAACAAATACAAAATTACATATGAATTAACATCATTCATATCATATCCATAACACATACATCTAACAATATGTGATCGTTCATGTACATAACCACTATTCATTTTTCTTTCTTGCAAGACTTATATACATTTAAGTCTTCAAAATATATACATCATTTAAACCATTCACGAATTATCACACATTGTTTAGTGTTATATACATACATATACCCAAAAACAAAATGTATACCCATCTCCCTGAACAAACAACATACTCATATAACAAAACACAAGTTCAATTCTCTAGAGCCTTGCCCTTGCCCTTATGATCTACACCTATAATAAAAAGGGAGTGGGGTGAGTTACAACAAGCTCAGTGAGTAATCTATAATTGGATTTACATATGCATCAATAGAAAACATAACATTGAAAACATCATTATAAACTCATATGCAAATCAAGGTAATTATCAATACATGATTTAAATACTTTTCTCGTCACTCTATACATATCATACAATGCATAAAGTCAAAATCCTCACCCTCAGGTATATAAATGAATCTGTATCCATATTATGCATTTATAGGGAGAATTCATCTTAATAAACCATCATCTCGATCATTCTGAGGTCTAGTCAACAAACTTCTTTCATTGGAAATGATCACATACTTTCCTTACTACAGGTAAGTCTAAGTATGTCTGATTTTCAAATCAAAGAGTTTTAATGCATAAATTAAACAATGCATACATGCAGCAATCAAACATGCTTATAATCATCAAAACAGAGTTTATTTAATACAATGTCATACATAAGAATCAAATTAGAAATACTCACAATGTACAAGATTTTTACGAAGTCCACAACTCACACCCTTAGTCAATTTTCACCATCATTACCCACATAAGCACCTCACTTGTGTCCATTCTCTAATACTCAATTCAATCAAATCTATGCAATTCAACATTGCAACACTTTTAAACATGAATTCCAGCCACATAAATTCATTCAATTTATTACTAATTTAATCACAATGCATCACTAAAACACTTACCAATGCATTCCCAATTCTCTCAAATTTCCAGCACAAGTAGCACACTTGTGCTCATCACCAAACCCAGAATTTATCAATTATGTACCTCAATTCTCTGCAATTGACCATCACCAATGACCCAAAATTAATTCCTAATCATTAAACACATTAAAGCACAACAATTCAACACTGAAAATGGGTTCCAAAACCCTTACCCAGCAAGGTCTGGAACACCCAATTCAGCCATGAAAATCAGTGAATTTAACATTAAAATACTCACCAAGCATCAAAGATTCAATCCCCCATGGTTTCAGCCAACAATTTTCTCAATTCCAACACAAACCCCCAATCTCCAAGTTGCAATCTAACCATGGAAACCCTTGCATGTTATATATGATGTACAAAATGAAGAAAGGAACCAAATTCTGTAAATATTAACCTCAAATCCCAAGATCCTCACCTTGATTTTGAAGCTTGAAGCTCAATCTTTCATCCTCTTCGTTTTCTCTGGTTTTCATTCAATTTAGCAAGTTCTAAATGAGCTGAAAGAGCTCTAAATGGCGAAAATTGGTCATGCCACTTGTCTCGTAACATGCAAGAACCGCCTTACCGACCAAAACATTTTAAAAACTTGCAGGCCCACCAAGGAGTGCTTTTCTCCCACCCTAGGAGCGTGCTTCTCGCGTTCAAAAATCTGCATTTTTCTGGAAAACTCGCGAGGAGCGCACTTCTCGCCGAGGAACGCGCTTCTCCAACTCAGAAGCGCGCTTCTCATAACATTTTTCAGAAACTATTCTTGGTTTTTGGCACAGGAACACGCTTCTCCCATTGGGGAGCACGCTCCTTGCACCCAAAATTTTAATATTATAATGTTTTGGGCATTTTATAATACAACTAGCCTCCTAGGGTACCAATAGCGCTAAAATACATATATTCACAACATCTAAAGGTCATGTACATACGTATACCTGTACAAATATGTCTGACAATACGTATTAGTCAACGTACAACTTTGAATAGTACATACGGGGAGTTACATCTTCAACCTTGAAAACCAACTGAAGCTGCACACAACTCCAGTTTCTTTATGTGGTCAATGTCTTCCTTCTACTGAAAGCCTTTGACCATTAACCTGGCCTTATACTTTTTGGAGTTATCATGCACCTCTTTAATCTGGTACACCCACTTGTTAGGAAGAGCTTTCATATCCTCTAGTAACTTTGCCAACTCCCAAGTCTGGTTAGAGGTAAGAGATTTCATTTCATCCTCCATTGCAAACTCTCACTTGTTAGCATCCTCAACCTGACAAGCCTCATCATAACATTATGGTTCTCCTCTATCTGTAAGTAACAAATAACTCAAATACTTTTTGTTTGGTACATGTGGCCTGCTAGATCTCCTCAACACAACATCTAGACCCTATGAAGAACCAACCTCCTGTGCCTCAGGTTCTTTGCTTGAAACTTTATCTGGGACAACATCAAGCTCAAAGAAATTAGGTTCATGTTTTGCTTGCACCAAACTAAAAGATTGTGTTGTGTCTCTGTCCTTATACATAACACTTTCATTAAAGATGACATCTATCACGACCCACTATACGTGATGTCATGACCGGCACGGGACCTCCGAGTATACCCTGCGTCGGTATACCCAACTTCCCGTCAGCCTAAAATACATATACGAATCCCCAAAAAGAAATAAAAGTGCATCCTTAACAACCAACTAACATGATCATAATGAAATAAAATATTACTTCTCCAAATTACCAAATATAAAATTCCAAAGTCTTCAAAATGATACAAAATCCAACACATCCCAACTATGTGTTAAATATACAATTACTAGGTGTTATCATGTACATAATTATCAAAATACAAAACTAAATGTACAACACCTACATGAAACAAAAACAAGGGACGCTCCGCAGTCAAGCCTTCCCTTTTCCTTTTCTATCAGATCCTGAAAGAAGATGGTGAGGTGTGAGCTACAGCCAGCTTAGTGAATGTTATTTACAAGTGACATATACGTGCATTTATAAAACATGGTAAGATCATAAATCATTGAAATATCATGATGACGAAATATATTACATACATGCTAACATAATGCATCAAGTCATACGTAAGACGATGCATAACATTTGTAGTCATGCTCATGCAATCCTAACATCTCCTGAGTATGGGGGTTTCAAGGCCTGGTGCGCGACACACAACACCCGAATACACACACAATACTCGTATTCTAATAGGGTTTATGGGGTCGTGCAGCACGTAGGATTAGTTTAAACTAACCTACCCATACACAAGGCATAAAACCCTCTGTAGGGTACACAACTGGAATCGCCGCTAGACTTACAAGAATTCCCAAGAAGGGAATTTCAACTAGGAGCCTCAACCCGAATTGTCATCCCAATGAATTATGTTCAAATATATTTCAGGGAAAACATTAAAACGTGCATATCATAATACATAAGCATTTAAAACATTTCTATAATACAATGTCACATATAAATAATCCAAAAGTAAAGGAACACTCACACTTGATTGGCTAAGTCTAGCCAATCCAATCGCCAAAACTCTCCAGTTGACTAAACGGGTTCAAGATCAATCACAAGACCTGAAAATAACATGGTTCACACAACTGAAAATCAGTCATAAAGTGTGTCAAAACCCCATGTTCAAACCCAATCTAAAGTCAATTAGATTCTAAATTGATTACCCCTTGAGCCAATTTTCATATTGCCCAACTTGATCATTTAGACTCAATTAAACTAAGATTGACCTAAATTGAATGTAATAGGGTGATCCCATGATCCAATCACTAATATACATGAAATTCAATTATAATTAGGGTCAATTAGACTATACATCAAGTCAATTTCATCAATTGACTAAGTCTTGGTCAAAATTCCCAATTAGGCCAATATAAAACATAAGGTCAAAATGAACTAAGTCATATCAATTTAACATAGGTTCTAACATTTTAAACCCATGATTCTATTCAATTTGGGTCCAATTAAACAATCCCTAAGTCAATTTTATAAATTGACCTGCTTTGGGCGAAAACTCCCAATTTGGGGAAAATCCTCAAATTACATGCGAAATTGCCAAAGTACATGAAAAATGTCATGTAACACCCCGTAATTTTAATTAAATACATACGTTGAAGTACGCCTATATCGAGATGTATAATACACATATTTTATATGTATGAGCTAAATATACGCGTGATAATACACGTATTTGATACGTATGAACTAAATATACCTGTGTATGAAAATACATACTAGATTTATGGAGTATTAGTAAATAAATAAAATTAGTAAATATGTGGATTGGAGTATGATTTAATGAGTTAAATATGAGAAAGTTGGTTTGTTAAATTGCATGAGGAGCATGAGATAAAAATAAAATAAAATAAAATAAAATAAAAAAAGATGCTCTTATCTCCAATGTTTGACAACAAGAGACAAAAAAAAGAATAAAAAAATAAATAAAAAGAAGTTGCAAAAGAAAGAGAAGGAGAAGAAGAAGTGCAGAATGAGAGAAAGGAAAGGACGGAAGGAAGAAAGAAAGGGAAACGGAGGGAGAACGCGAAATCCGAACCCGCGGTAAGCGATTCCTACTCTATTTCTTCGTGAAATTGATCTCTAAGCTAGATGTAACAATTCTAGCGGAGTAATTTTTGTTGTGGGAGCCGTTTTACGGCATTTTCAAAACTTGGGGTTTTGACCCAACGTGAATGAAAATCCGCTAGAAAGGTAGAAAAACGCTCCCTGGACTGTTGGGACCCCGAATATGTGGTTAGATTCTATTTCATGATTTTTGGAGACCGTTTGACAATTTTAATACAATTTACATCTTTCGAATGAATAGTAAATAATGAATAGTGAATAGTACTGTGAATAGTGTATAGTACTGTGAATAGTGAATAGTGAATAATACTGTGAATTTCGGACGTTTCGAGACTAAGATCGTGATTTTTGGATATGATTTGATATTTTTAGTAGCTAACGATATGATAAATGATGCGTCTCATGATAATCTATGATAATTTCAGTGTTTAAATTAAGAGCTTAAGGGCATGGATAAACGCTCTTGAGGAAGCAATATTGTTGCTCGATTTTAGAGGTTGACTTAGAAGACCCGTGTAACCACTGTGAGTATAGTTTTCTTGATTTGGTTCTTGTATGACATTGTACGCATATAAAATGTTTGATTGTATGCACATTATATTTATATATAATGCATTGAATTTTATGGAGCATGCAAACTGATTTTAGTAATTGGAGTTTGTAATGATGTCATTTCGTTAGGAATTAGACCCGGATGAGGTTTTGCGAGTCCTCATTGTCAGTAGGTCTATCCTAACAAGGGTTACGATCCTTGAAATGACTATGAATTGGGTAATGAGAGGCTGTGGCTACCTTGTAACGGTCATACAAGGTTAGACCCGCTTTCTTGCCTTACGGAGGAGGGAGATTGTGCATTGTGTTATTGAAAACTCATACAATTTATGATGTTGACATGTATAATATATTCGTTGAATGATGCATGTGTTGAATAAGTGTTTGAAATGATTTTAAATGTCATATTTCTCTAAATGTATATAATTGTCATCTCAAGAACTATATTCACTGAGCTGTTGTTTGCTCACCCCATTTCCTCCAATATTTCAGGTATTGAGTCGAAGGGAAAAGGCAAAATCCGTGAGTGATAATCACGTGAACCTTCGTCTGGTATGTATATGTATGCTTGGAGGAAATAGATTATATTTTTGTTATTTTGATATGTATAATTATCACACACAATATATATGTAATATCACCTAGATGGGTTGTGTGGTAATCTTATATAATGCTTGGGGATGATGAAATGAGATGATCATAGATATTTATCAGATGAGACTTTAATTTGTGGAATGAATGGAATGATTATAGAGATCTATATTGGATTTAATTTATGGTATATTAGAAAAAAAAAATTGCTGTAACTTTTGGGAATTATTGTGAGACTACGTGAAGGCTGACAGTGTATTGTATACTGTATATGAGTATGTACAGTGTATAGTACTCTGTACCGGTCATGACGTCAGCCTACGTCAGGGGTGTCCTGACATGTCAAATACTTAGCATAGATCAAAATTAGTCAACCTTAAGGTGTCCATTATGAGAACCCACTGAATTTTATCATCAACAACCCTAATCATGCCCAAAAAAGACCTACATTGCATAATTTTTCAGATTTTCTATCAAGAGCATCAAAAGCCCCAAATCTGGAAATTTTCTTACATAGGTCATATTGCCAATTTTTACACTAGGCCACCATACATAGCCACAAAATCTACTGATCTAACAATATGGTTTCATTCACAATGCCTCCTAGAACAACATAGTTGACATGCATGACTTTTGGAAAAGCCTAAGGCCATGAACCAAACAATGACCATTTACACTAAACCATATGATTTCACCATTAAAATCTCAAGCTAAATACATGTATCAGTCCCTAATACTGATCAGTCCATCATAGATGGCATGCAAAGCTTAAGTCAAAGTTTAGGTCAATGAACCAAGACTAGGTCATTTGTACTAAACCCTACCAATTTCTTGTTAGAAATTAGGGTTTTTGCCTTTAGAGTCCCAACACACAATAAACCCACATATCAAACATGCAAAGCATTTGGACAACATTTGATTTCCACTACTCCTTCAATCTTTTGGTTTCTGTCACACCCCATACCGGCGGTGTGATGGGCACCTCATACCGAGCGTACCCCAGCCATTATATACCACATAATATTGTCACATCCCAGTACACAGCCCACTCAACAGTGTCTAGTACCCCCGGGATCATTTGTCCACACTATTTATTATGAATAGCGCAGGGCCTCCCCCGGATTTGAACTCACAACCTCCTTATAAGGTTTAATTTCGCAATCTGAGTAGCCACTGAACCATTTTATCATGAATAGTGTGGACAAATGATCCTGGGGGTACTATAGCACAGGGCCTCCCCCGGATTTGAACTCACAACCTCCTTATAAGGTTTAATTTCGCAATCCGAGTAGCCACTGAACCATTTTATCATGAATAGTGTGGACAAATGATCCTGGGGGTACTAGACACCGTTGAGTGGGCTGTGTACTGGGATGTGACAATATTATGTGGTATATAATGGCTGGGGTACGTTCGGTATGAGGTGCCCATCACACCGCCAGAATGGGGTGTGACAAAAAGGCCTTATGTATACCCCGGATTCGAACTCACAACCTCCTTATAAGGTTTGATTTCGCAATCCGAGTAACCATTGAGCCAATGGTTCAGTGGCTACTCGGATTGCGAAATCAAACATTATAAGGAGGTTGTGAGTTCGAATCCGGGGGAGACCCTACACTATTCATGGTAAATAGTGTGGACAAATGATCCCGGGGGTACTAGACATTGTTGAGTGGGTTGTGTACTGGGATGTGACAATATTATGTGGTATATAATGGCTGGGGTACGCTCGGTATGAGGTGCCCATCACACCGCCGGTATGGGGTGTGACAACATCTCTACTCCTGATCATCTTTTGATTATGTTCATCCCAAAGCTCATAGCCAAACTCATCACCACCATAACCAACTAGTGTGCATTTAAGTGATTTAGCATCAAGCTTGTTCCTAGCATGGTCACCAATATGCACATAAAAAGCACAACCAAATACTTTCAAGTGAGAAAGTTTTACCTCATATCCGCTCCATACTTCTTCTGAAAGTCTGAACTCTAATGGAACTGATGGTCCGCGGTTGATCAAATAAGTTGTTGTATTGTCTACCTCAACCCAGAATTGTTTTGGCAAACCAGCGTGTATGCGCATGCTTCTGGCCTTCTCAGTCAATATTTTGTTCATCCATTCTGTTATACCATTCTTCTGCGGTGTACCAAGCACAATCCTCTCGAGTTTTATCCCACTCTCATAACATAACTTCTTAAATTCGGTGTCTTCATGCTCTCCACCATTAACGGATCACAACTTATTTATCTTCAACCCAATCTTGATTTCAACCATAGTTTTCCACTTCTTGAATGCCTCAAACACATCAGATTTTTATCTCAAGAAGGAAACCCAAACTTTCCTGGAGTGATCATCAATAAAAGTCACAAGATACCGCATCCCGCCAATTAATGAAACTGAAGCTGGACCTCATACATCTGTGTGAACTAGCTTAAGTTTTGATGACTTTGAACTTCTGCCAGTCTTCTGGAAACTAACCCTTTTTGGTTTCCCATATATGCAACTTTCACACAAAGCAATATCCACTGATTTTAGTCCTAACAGCTTCTCCTGTGAATGCATGACTTGTAGCCCCTTGACACTCATGAGGCATGTGGTTTTATTCTATAACAGTAATAGAACCACAATCATTAGTAGTCATATAAAGAGATCCAATTTTCTTATCCCGGGCAACAGTCATCGCTCCCTTCAACGTTTTCCAAGTGTCATCTACAAAAGTAGTTGAATAACCATCACTCGCCAACTACCCAATAGAAATCAGATTTTTCTTCAAACTTGGCACGTCTCACATTGTCCAACTTCCATGCGAACCCTTTAGCTGAATTTGCACATCTTTTTTGCCAACAACATCACGTGCATGGTCATCACCAAAATACACTTTTCCTAAAACACCTCAGACATAGTTCTTAAACAAGTCTCTGATGGAGGTAGCGTGGAATGATGTCTCGAATCTAACACCTAAGATTTCATCTTGCTCTCCATAGAACATATAAGGACATCTTGTAATACCCTGTATTTCACAAAAAAAATAATAATAATAATAATTACTATTATTATTTTTTTAGGATAAAGCACATGCCTGGAAGTCCAGGCACATGACACATGGCACATGCCTGGAAGTCCAGGCACATGCCCGGAAGTCCAAGCAACCCGCCTGGACTTTCAGGCCCCAAAAACTCTATATAAACCAACCCTCCCCTCTTCATTTTTCACACCAAATTCATTCCAAATTGTGATTTTTCCTCCTCTTTTCACTCATATTGAGTTTTTAGTCTTTTGAGACTCTCTGTCCGAGACTCTCAGTACAGTACGACGAAGTTCTGTCCGGAGGAAAGCGCCAGATCTGAAATAGAAGTTCTTATCTGAAGGTGGGGAACGAAACATAAGTTTGCGTGTTTTATAACTTTTATTAAAGTTTACATTCAATTATTATTATGTTTATTGTTCATTACACTGCATTATGTCATATAATGTTTATATTGCCGCACTTATGCCTGTATATTTGGAATTCACGTATTTTATACTGTTATAATGCCGGATTTGTTGTCAGTCTGACTCAACTGGACTCGGTCTTGTCATCAGTAACTTTAAATAGTGAACGGGAGGCAACGGGCTACTCTAGGCGATTGGTTATTTAAGCAGACCTTGTGTCTCACCTCTCAACTGGGGACTGATCTAGTTGGTCTTATTGAAAGCTATCAGCTTATACAAGTAATACTGAATGTCCTAATCTTACACGTCGTGATACCGACCTTGATAAGGATCACCAGACGTTGCCAAAGTCAGTCTAAATGTCAAGAAAAAACCAGACCAGTAGACTAGACCAGTTCATGCATTGGCATCATACATATCACCACCTAGGGACGTATATGGTTTATGACTCATAGAATAGTTAGGAGCATTGCTCGTTATTCATTACATTTCTCTGGAGAGGAACGTACATGAGAATCCGGCCACGCCTGGGGAGGGACATCAGTACGTGAATCCAGAGCATCGTTCCTGTACGTGAACTCAGGCAATGTACGTTCATCAAACTATTACGAGACGGTGTCATGCATACATACATATTGATTGATTATGATGCTCACATGTGTATTTAAGATATTTGATATTGAAGTATCCTTTATTAATTGTTATACTCATGCACTTTTTACCCACTGAGTGCGTTAAGCTCACTCCATTATTATCCAATCTTTCACAGGAAATTAGGGTGGACTGGGTGCAGGTTATGGGGCCCACATTTTGTACCCTTTGTATGATTCATTGGGGATTTTGGGGAGTATGTTCCCTTGACTATTTTATGTACAAAAGTATTATGAATTAAATGAAATCAGATTTGTACTGTATTGTGTGACATATATTTCCGCTGCGCACTCTGTTGTTACCATTGTGATTGTTCCAAATGCGCGCCCCGTCCGCGAGTGTACCGCCGGTTTAGGCGAGTCCGGGCGGGGTGTGACATTTAATGGTATCAGAGCATACGGTCTTCGGCCCGCCAAAGTCCACCAAATTAGGGGAAGAAAAATTTTATTAGATATATATATATCTTTAGAACTATATATATATATGAATTATATATAGTTAAGATTTGTATTAAATATATATCTAAGAAAACTATATAGTTTTATATAGTTTAGAAATATATATATAGTTGTGATAAATGAAAACTATATATATTGTTATGATTAAATATATATATCTATATATCTATGCATATAGGAGATATATATATGTACTATGTCGATAATGAAAAATTTTGAATGAAAAATTTTATTAGATATATATATCTCTAGAACTATATATATCAATTATATATAGTGAGATTGTATTAAATATATATCTAGAGAACTATATGATTTTTTATACAGTTTAATTTAAATATACATATAGTCATGATTTATTAAAAACTATATGTATAGTTATATACCTTAGTGTATATGAGATATATATATATATAGTTAAGATTTGTATTAAATATATATCTAAGAAAACTGTATATGATTTAGATATAGTTTAAATTTCAAATATATATATAGTTGATTTGTGAAAACTATATATACAGTTATGATTACATATATATATATATATATTGCTAATGAAGAATTTTGATTACATGATGACATAAACATCAAGAGAAAAATATAAAATCTCATCTAACTGACAAGGCATAAATCTTAAAAATGTTAGGAATATATTTTGTGTCTTTCACAAATTTATTTTCCTTTCAGCAAAGAATGGCCTCAAGTGAAGGAGCAACTTCCACTAGCAGGGAACCAATTCCCACTAGACTCAAGGGATTGTCCAAAAGGGAGGTTATGACTATGAGGAGCATCAACAACAGAGATCTCCGCCTCCACCCAATCCTTCACAACAAACTCGCAACTGTGGGTTGGTTGAACATAACAACGGTTGAGGGCCACGTCTCTTACAACTTGGTGAGATCCTTCTACGAAGCCATGAATTACGTGAGAATTCCAGAAGAAGGGGACAACAGTTATGGGGATAATAATTCCTATCAACGTCGAAATCATCGCTCGACTTATGAAGATTCCGATTGAGGAAAGAATTATTGATCCACATGAACCGCAGACAATTACAGAGACTTCGGAGTCTAATGAACAATTATTCAATTCTCTCACCAAGGAGCCATACACTCAATCGACGTTCACCAACCTCCCAAACAATTATCTTAAACCATCTCTTGTCGGCCTTGGAAAGATCGTGTTCGACAACATCTTGCCAGAAGGAGGCTTCATGGCACTATGTCAAGGGCCTAACTCCTTGTGCTATATTGCATAGAGAAGGGAATAAAAGTCTCCCTACCACACATCATCATCCATCAAATGTTGAGGGTGATTCAAAACCCTTTGAGAAAGGAATTCCTCAGTTACGGAGTCTTGATCATGAGGATGCTACGCGAAGTAAACATCGACACTTTTGATGGGACTTCGACACAAATCGTTGAGCCAGTTACGGCATCTTCTATCTTCAAGATATATGTTCCAAGGGGAGGAGTAACTGACGAGGAAGTATTCGGCACAACGATAGAAAATGCCGAGAGAATTAGGGACAAGCATGGACGTTGCCTTCGAAAAAATCGACGCAAGATTCCCGTCAGAGAAGCACCAAATTTTGGAGGGCAGAACATCCCAATGAGACCACTATTCCAAAATTTTTCACCTCATACAGATCTAGATATACAAGGGGTTCCAGTTAGGGGATCCCCGTATAATCAAAACAATTACCTTTCACCTATGAATCACACGTACAACCAATACTTTCCCCCAATGCCTATGGCCTACCCTCCACCTATGGGACAATCGAGCCATCAACCACCAATGGACCAATCGACTAACCTTTTTGAAAGGTTAAATAAAATGGAATCCAATATGGCGGAAATGAGAGCGACTCAAAATTATATATTAACACATATGCAAAACTCTGAAGCAGAGCGAGCAAACTCTCAACCTTCTGTTAGTAGTCGTTCTATACCTAGCAGGAGATCTAGAAGGAGCGGAAGTAGGCAGGAAAATCAAAATTGATTACTGGCATTGTAAACTTTTCTTTTATATACATGAATGAAATGTTTTGTTTAAAGACTATCTTTGGTGGGCCGACTTATAACCATTTTTTTTTGTATCACTAACTTTGGAACGGTATGGGACATAACAAAATTAGAGGATACTAAATAAAATGTGAAAGTAAGAAAACTCATGACTTTGTGTGAAAAGAAACATTTAGAGAAAGTTGCATTACTAATATTATCACTAAGTTTACACGGTATGGGACGAGTAAATTTGGACGATACTATTAGTGAACTTCTATTCAGCCAATGTTTTTAGAGACCATGTTCATACAACTTAACTTGGTTAACACCCTTATTACCAAAGTCATGTGGTATGGGACACATGAACTTGGCTAATAATCGAAAAGACTAAGAGTAAGAGTTTGAATACATAAGATTGCGATAGAACGTTAGATTAGGATATTTACCGAGGCAAATCTTAGAATTCTTATGACTCGTATGGATTTTTAATGAAATATATAAGTATGTTCACAAAGACCAAAACCAAATCATTTGAAATACTTGCAAAGTTTTGTACTTATTATATAAACATTATAACATTATTTTTACACCCTGCCAAACATACGAGTTATATAAGATTCTTTGATTCCTCAACAAAAACCTTACACTATACTTAGAATAAAAGAGGTGATTTTAATATTGCAGTACTCTTGAAATTGTTGCTGAGCATACTATAACATTATACTTTATTACAGTTTCTTAATCTTGATTTTATTTTCTCCTTGCCAGTGAGAAAATGCAAACAAGGAAGAGAGAAAGGCCACGTACTATTCGTCCAGCAGTTGAGGCACCTCCTGAGATTCAGGAACCGCTGCCTCCGACAACAGCACAGGCCACACCCGACACTGCCACTCCATCTGGGCAGGCAATACCACCCCCACCCGCACCCTTTACTATGCCTTCGAGCATGAAAACTTTTTTCGCTGGATTTATTGAAGCAATCAAAGCCATTGTTCAAATGGCCATTCGTGAGACCACGACCAGTCAGGTTGCCAAGGTTCAAGCACCTGTAAAATTTGGGTCGGAAGCTCAAACCGATCAGATTACTAAATACAAGCGGCTACAACCTCTTACTTTCGATGGCACCATTGATGCTGATGAGGTGCAAAAGTGGTTGGATGAGTCAAAGAAGGCTCTTGATGCAATAGGAGTCGATGAGACTCGAAAAATTCCACTAGCAACCTACCAACTTGTTGGTGGGGCAAACACATGGTGGATGACAGTGAAAGAAGACCCAAGGGTCAACATAGCAGATATGACTTGGCAACAGTTTGAGTCAATGTTTATTGATGAGTATTTTCCCAGCGCAGTGACGAAGCAGAAGCGCTAGGAATTCGCTAAGTTATACCAGGGCACCATGACTGTCAGAGAATATGCTGGAGAATTCAAAGAATTATCAGTTTACTCTCTATCCACCATCTCAAAGGAGCGAGATAAGACTGAGAAATTTTATAATGGTCTTCGCCATGACATTCGACAAGCCTTGTCGATCTTGGATCTCAAGATTTACAAGGAGGTTGTTGACAAGGCCATGAGCTTTGAACAAGAGAAGATCTTACAGTAACAGAGAATGAATAAGGGCAAACGGCCTGCAACGTTTTCCCAACAAGGCTTGCAGTAGGGCAACAAAAAGAAGCCCTACTACAATCAAAACCCAGCCCTCCCAGCCCCTGTTTCGAAGAATGAGGCCACAACACCTGCGGCTGAACCTTCTAACCCTAACCATCAGGGTTTTCGTAATCATGGCCGCGGAGGTCGTTATGGAAGGGGTGGCCGTCGAAACAGCAATGGCAGAGGTGGTGGTCGACACCACAATCAGCAAGCCCAGTAGAACAATCAACATGGCCAGCAACACAATCAGCAGTACAGGCCTACTTGTTTCAACTGCGGCCAGCAGGGCCACGTAAGAAATGCCTATTCGCACCTTCAGCAACATGTTCCTGCTATTCCGGTCCAACAAGCACCACCTGCTGCTAATGCCCAACCCAGGCAGAACCAGCAGAACTGGGGTCAAAGGAATCAGGGCAGAGCATATGCCATCGCTCAACAACCCCTCCCAGACAACAATGTAGTCGAAGGTACCTTTCCTTTGTTCAATACAATGGTGCATGTTTTGTTTAATTCAGGTGCTACGCATTCTTTTATATCATCAGCATTGATAAGACATTTAGGCATGCATCCTGAACCCACAAACATCACACTCCATGTCACATCACCGTTTGGATCTGGTACTGACGTGAATTTGCAGTGTTCTCGATGTGAACTTCGAATGTCAGAACAAATAATATATGCAAATCTCCCATTTCAGATCATTGAACGTATTGACAAACTTGCTTATCATCTGTCCCTTCCATCGTCCATGCCTAAAGTTCATGACCTTTTTCACGCATCTATGTTTCGCAAGTATCGTCCTGATCCTTCGCATATCGTCCCTTTAGTCGAGGTTCGGGTTGAGGAAGGAAATAAGTATCAGGAAAGAGCGATACAGATTTTGGATAGAAAAACTCAAGAACTAAGGCGACGTAGCATACCACTTGTTAAGGTGCTCTGGGATCACCACGACATCGAGGAAGCAACATGGGAACTAGAAGCAACAATTAAACAAAAATACCCTGAATTGTTTTCTAGCCCCAACTGATGATGTGATATATTGTACTATACTCACTTATCAATAAAATGATGAAACTTTGTTTACACCTATCATTGTTCCACTTGAATAACTACGCTGATGTCTGAAACTAATATCTATGGATATCGTGATGCACTCAGGGACCATACAAGCACCATCCTGAACTCGCAAGAGATGACGTCGGCAGTTGATCTCAAGCAGATAACCATCATAACTACTTGAATTGATTTCGAGGGCGAAATCCCTTTAAGGGGAGTAGAGTGTAATACCCTGTATTTCACAAAAATAATAATAATAAATAATAATTATTATTATTATTATTATTTAGGATAAAGCACATGCCTGGAAGTCCAGGCACATGACACATGGCACATGCCTGGAAGTCCAGGCAGCCCGCCTGGACTTCCAGGCCCCAAAAACTTTATATAAATCAACCCTCCCCTCTTCATTTTTCACACCAAATTCACTCCAAATTGTGATTTTTTCTCCTCTTTTCACTCATATTGAGTTTTTAGTCTTTTGAGACTATCTGTCCGAGACTCTCAGTGCAGTACGACGAAGTTCTGTCCGGAGGAAAGCGCCAGATTTGAAAAAGAAGTTCTTATCTGAAGGTGGGGAACGAAACATAGGTTTGCGTGTTTTATAACTTTTATTAAAGTTTACATTCAATTATTATTATGTCTACTGTTCATTACACTGCATTATGTCATATAATGTTAATACTGCCGCACTTATGCCTGTATATTTGGAATTCACGTATTTTATACTATTATAATGTCGGATTTGTGGTCAGTCTGACTCAACTAGACTCGGTCTTGTCCTCAGTAACTTTAAATAATGAACGGGAGGCAGCGGGCTGCTCTAGGCGATTGGTTATTTAAGCAAACCTTGTGTCTCACCTCTCAACTGGGGACTGATCTAGTTGGTCTTATTGAAAGCTATCAGCTTATACAAGTAATACTGAATGTCCTAATCTTGCACATCGTGATACCGACCTTGATAAGGATCACCAAACGTTGCCAAAGTCAATCTAAATGTCAAAGAAAAGACCAGACCAGTATACTAGACCAGTTCATGCATTGGCATCATACATATCACCACCTAGGGACGTATATGGTTTATGACTCATAGAATAGTTAGGAGCATTGCTCGCTATTCATTACATTTCTCTGGAGAGGGACGCACATGAGAACCCGGCTACGCCCGGGGAGGGACATCAGTACGTGAATCCAGAACATCGTTCCTGTACGTGAACTCAGGCAATGTACGTTCATCAAACCATTACGAGATGGTGTCATGCATACATACATATTGATTGATTATGATGCTCACATGTGTATTTAAGATATTTGATATTGAAGTATCCTTATTAATTGTTATACTCATGCACTATTTACCCACTGAGCGCGTTAAGCTCACTCCATTATTATCCAATCTTTCACAGGAAATTAGGGTGGACTGGGTGCAGGTTATGGGGCTCACATTTCGTACCCTTTGTATGATTCATTGGGGATTTTGGGGAGTATGTTCCCTTGACTATTTTATGTACAAAAGTATTCTGAATTAAATGAAATCAGATTTGTACTGTACTATGTTATATATTTTCGCTGCGCACTCTGTTGTTACCATTGTGATTGTTCCAAATGCGCGCCCCGTTAGGGGCGTCCGGGCGGGGTGTGACACATCTTCTGAATTAACTAAGATACAGTTTGCATTGTTCTGCTTCTCACCATCTTTTTTTAGAGTTCTGCATTTAGATTGAAAATGTCTCATCTTTCCAGCATTCCAACATTCAACATTTTTCTTGGTGCCATGGCGGTGTCTAAACTTAAACCTACCATTTTTTTTTATTTTAATCTGCCATGCCAATTTTCTCTATTCTTACTTCTACCTCTGCTCTTCATATTCAATGTTGACTCTGAACTGAATGAATCTTCACCATTCTTTCTGATATGTCCCCAGTCATAATAAAGTCGGTAACTTTAAAAAATTCCAATTTGATTTTTTCAAAGGAACTGCTAGTTGACTGAACTCTATTTTTTTAACTCTTTTGGCAACTGCCCAAGAATAGCTAATGCAAGAACCTCATCATCAAAATGGATATTCACTGAATCCATTTGATCAGTAGTCTCATTAAATAAATTCAAGTGTTCCTTGAAATTCTCATTCTCTGTCAACTTCAAAGTAAATAATTTCTTGATTAGAAGTATTTTATATGCTGGAGAGAGTTGCTCGTACATATTAAAAAGAGACGTCATGAGAGATATTGTTGTCTTTTGATGTTTGACGTTGAAGGATATATTTTTTGATATACGATTTCGAATTGCGCCCAGTGCTTTTTGATCTAGGGTCGGCTTTGTTTTGAAAAACAAAACAAAAAAAAGCTTGAAGTCTTAAATCTGCGACAACACCAAACCCACGACATCCAGATAATTTGCAACCGTGATCAAATCGTTTTATTGTTCACAACAATCTAAAAGGACAACAATCACTGTGTTTGTAGAATCTGATGTTCTAATACCAATTGTTAGAGAATAAATCTAAGAAATTATAAACACACACAAAGAAAAATTACGAAGACAAGATGTTTAACATAGTTTAAAAAAAAATTTCTACATCCATAAAGTACACTAACACTCAATCTACTATAAATGAAAGTTTACAATAAAAAGCTACTTTGTGAGCACTCTCTCACAATTCTCCTCACACCTCACAAATTTCATCTCACTTGAATCTTAGTTATAATTGAGTTTATATATATTAACCTTACAAGAAGGTATCATTGTGATTTCATACATAAATAAATAAAATAATTATTTTAACTTCACAAAATAACAAATGAGCGCAAGAAACGAAACATAGCTTTGGCACACCCAACATACATATAGTATTACTCTTTGGATAAAGCCCTGAGTGTGACGAGTTTGACCCTATTTATTGTTAGTCAAACCTAGTTCACAATAATCTCTATTAATCCAATATGGTTAGTTATTTTTTTGCATCAAGAATTTAGTGAAAGAAGTTTTAAATAAGAGATTTTATATATTTTAAATAATTCTTTAAGTTTTAAATCTTAATAGAATGTTTTTTTTTTGTTAATCCTAAGCTTGCATGCATTAGACTAATTCTCTGAGAGGGCCCACAAGTGAAGTCACCCACCTCACAATGTTAATAGAATTAATAGACAATCATTATTAAGCCAGCTCTGTTTATATAAATGATCTTGAAATATATATATATATATATATATATATATATATATATATATATATATATATATATAAGCAAAACAAAAACGTATAATAATCATATATAATTTAATTAAAAGCTCTTCTTACGCTTACCACCTGCCATAAGAAAGCAACAATAATTAGAAATGTGATCCATGCCACTACGCTCTTTACAATACTTATGCGGCATATGATTCGTAATTTAAAAATAAGAATATAATTTAATAAAAAAAATTTAATATTTTTTTTTTAAAATAATATGTTTTCTTAACAAAAAATAAAAAACTATTTATAAAATCTTTTAACCCCAACAAGTTTTTGATATTTTAGAATTTTTTGTTACAGAAAACTATAACCTAATCACAAACCAAACATGTTCTTAAAATCCCATCTTTGTTTTATACTTAATTACTATACATCCTTAGATTCTAAACACTTAACTCATATATCATTATTTTAGTTTATTCTTTCAAATTAATTTGAAAACCTACTGATCTCATCTCATTTTCATGCCTTTGTCCATTATTATATTATTGGAGTTTGTGCCACAGAATAACTTTCATACTGGAATTTTATCTAAAACGTATGTATCACAATCACCAATGTCCATACAATTACAAAACTTAGAACCTTTTTTTTTTCACATATAGTTAAGTTAAAACAAAATGTTTTTTTATTTTTTATTTTTATTTGTATTTATCTATACAAATTAAATAAAAAATGATGTAAAAGGATAATGATCATTTTGATACATTCCCTTTTTAACCATATAAATCAGATAATTTTCAAACGTTCAATCGATCGTATATGGTTTAGATTTTGGTTTGACACTTGACCTCTTATTATTGATTTATGAAATTATCCATTATGCGAAATTTTTGTTTTTTTTTGGGTAGTGGGAGCAATTATTGCATTTAATGCTCCACTTTTAAAACTCTTTTTGAAATTCCAATTGCTTCCAATGTTGCATAAAAAGATATAATTACAAGCCTAGCTAATATCTAAACGACACTTAAAAGGTGTTTTTTTTTTTTTTTTTTATAATTTCCTAATTTTTCATTTTAATTTCCTAATGAGCAAAATACGTTTTCGTCACTAAGGTTATGTTTGATTTAGGATTCAGATATAGTTTTCTGTATCTAAAAATTTGAAAACACAGAAACAATTTTTTACCATTCGTAAAGAAAACAGGTTGATTTTAAGAAATGATGAAACATCATTTTTTAAATTTTTTTATTTTTTAGTTGAATCCAAGTTTTTGGATCATCAACCAAACGTAACATAAGAAGTTTTTGTTCCAATTATAGGAAGAGTTGCCAGCAGAATTTTTGTCTGCAAAATAAATAAATAAAATCGTTGCAAAATTTTCGAGGTTGCCTACTAATCATTTAGAATTTTAGACACTAAAAGGCAACAATAAAACCTCTCACATGCTCCGCGCCTTGCCCTGTTTCATTTCTTTTAGATGTAAGCGCTAAATATATTAAAATGTGTAATTCAATAATACATGCATATCCTATAGCATTAATAGTGTAGCTAGACATATAGTTATAGTTTTTATAATTAAAATAACATTTTAGGTACATAATATCTTCCATCTTAATACATTTATTGCAGACAAAAACATTCATTAAAATATAAAAACATTCATTAAAATATATAATAAATGATGTAATGAATACGCGAAATTATATTTAAAGTTATATTATTTTTTAGTTAAATTAATATTTTTGTTATTTGTAATATATTAAGTAGTCAATCAATCATAACTGGCATTACTGTGAGTTGAAACTTCCAATGTTTCACCATCTGTACCAATCTCTAAGTATATCTTCTATAATCTCCCAATGTTCTCACAGTCTTCATAGTTTGAATTTTGAACTACATTAACGTCTTAGTGCCTTCATTGGAACTTTTCTTGTCACCTTAGTGCCTTCTAAAATAGCTATACTTTTCATTATCAAGGTTGAATGGCAATGGTTAATTAGAATTGATTTGAACATGCTTCCTCCACTTACATTTGTCTTCAACCACTTCATTTTTTTTTTTTTTCTTATTTCTTACTATAGTTGTATGATTTTTCATAAGATCAAGCACTAAATATATTCCATTTTAATTTTATTTAAATTATTAATTAACTTTATTGTAGCTAAATTAAACTTTGCATAAGATTAATGACTTTGATGGAATTTTTTGTTGGAAAAATGGGTACCAAGCATGATTTTTCATCATTTTAAGCTAAAAATATAAGTGAGACCAACATGTGATTTTAGGTGGGATCAAGTTGAATATTAATATCTAATATGTGGAGATTAAGAATGTATAATTATTTGGTTATACTCATTTTCATAAGAATGAAAACTAGTCTACTCGATAAATGTAAAGTGATGAAAATTAATAAACACAGTTTAGTTTCACATGGAAAAGTTAGAAAACAAAGTGTTTACTTATAAGTGATAACTTGAAGCCTTCACTTAAATTTGAGCTTATTACACACAAAAGGAAGGCTTAGGGGAGCATCACCCCCCTGCACGTGCACATGTGCGAGGTCGAAAGGGCGACTTAGGGTGCAACAACACATCACATCGTCGAGAGGAGAGCTGGGGAGCTTTACATTTTTGGAAATTGAGGCAAATCAAACGGATCGAATGCATCAGTGGAGGTGGCATCTGGAGCGTTCGTTGGAGGCATCCAGATAAGATGAATGGTTGGTGCGTCTAGGTTTGATGTACCTAGTAGGGTGATCGAAGCCTCTGTATAGCGCAACGGAATTCCAACGGTGTCGGGTTGGTTGCTCCGATCGAAGCCATTAGATCGCGCCTACATCGATTGAGTGCAATCCGACGGTGTACGATCAGGTGCGATTGGGGTCGTCAGATTGCATCTAGTTGCGATCAGACTTAATCCGATGGTGCACAAAAATGCATCATGTACAACCACGAAAAGTCTATAAATAGGGCCCTCCAGAACTCAAAAAATTCATCCCAAAAATATATGAATTCTCATAATTTTCTCCTCTTTCTTTTTTCTCTAATTTTGCATTATTTTTGTAAGAGATTACAAACATTATTGGTTCGAATATTCTTGTGATTTGAAGTGCTGCTATCACAAGAAGGAGATCGTTGTATCTTGGGAGATAATTGTCATATTCCGTGAACACCAGTGGTAGACAAAATTGTCTTAAGGATATAGAGATAAAACCCTAGACTCGATCTATTGCTGATATACCACTACTCTGTTGAAATAACGATTGATCTAGTTTAACTAGACAAAGTCTTATCTCAAGTACTTTTAAATAGTAAACAGGAAACAACTTGTGACTCTACCATTCTGCTTGAAGACTAATCTTGTAGATTATATCGAAAGCTAGCTATTAATTTTGTGAAGCCTGTTATCATACAGACAACATTTTTTGCCCATGAGCATACATTTTTTATAGTGTAAGGAACATCAAAATATGCAAACTATTAACCCTGTTGCCATAGAATTTTGATATATTAAAACTACTTTAACTTATTAAAAAATGTTAACATCAGAATGTGAAAACTACATAGTGTTGTAATATAATTAGTTATTTTGTGTATCAAAAGTTTATTGGAATAAGTTTCAAATAGACAATTTTGTATATTTTAAGGCATCAATCATGGTTAAGCCGGCTTACTTTATATAAATGATTTGATGCCATAGAATTTTGACATATCAAAACTACTTTAGCTTATTAAAAAATGTTAACATCAGAATGTGAAAACTACATAGTATTCTAATATAATTAGTTATTTTGTGTATCAAAAGTTTAGTGGAACAAGTTTCCAATAGAAATTTTTGTATATTTTAAGGCATCAAAGCGGCCGGCTTACTTTATATAAATAATTTTGAAAACGTTACTACAAACAAAACAAGTTATGTAATAATCAGAAATAATTTAAGCTCTTATATATTGATTAGGTTTAATACCTGCCATGGGACTTAAAAATGTGTGATCCATGCCTCTCCTATTAAAATACTTAGAATATCTTTTTTTTTAATACTTAATAACTATATTTTAGATTCTAAATTTTTAACTCATAGTTCATTATTTTAATTTATTTGTTCAAATTAATTAGGAAACCTACTCTCATCACATTTTCATGCCATTCTCCATTTTGAAGAAAAAAAAAAACTAATTATATGGTGATGATACTATAACCTAAATTAAATAACGTAAGATTCTTTTTGATTAGGACAAATAAATAATTTATTATACATATAGCGAACTTCAGTTTAATTGGATTCTGGCTTTGTTTTTTTGGTTTCAACGCTGAGCGGCACCTAGGTGGTGTCCTCCTCCATTTTAAGGTGAGACTAATCTATCTGGCTTTGACCCAGTTTGGATCACAAATATGTAAAGATCTCCCAGCAAATGATAGCTCTACGAGGACAGTTTTGAACTCACGATCTCGCTTAAGAGGAATGAATGTCAAGCCATCCGAACCAACCAAATGCTAGTAATTGGATTCTAGCTTTTAGCAATAATTAATATAAGACCCACACAATCTACATTTAATAATAAGGCTTGTGTATGAACACACGTGTGATGAGTAGTGGACTCATTGATAAAGATATTGCCAATGGTGTATTTACTTTTCTGTGTTTTTTTGTTTTGTGTTTTTTTGTTTTTTTGAGTACTGACACAAAGTCAGAGGATGTTAACACTAGAATCAGAGAAAGTCAGGACTTCTCAGTAAGGCTAAAAAGGCAAGCACAACGGTAAGAAGTATAAAGTGTTCGGATGGGGACCATACGAACCAACTATCATGGTCTGGCTCTCATTTTTATTAAAAGAAGAAAAACTCTCACTTATTCGCAAGATGAGAGAATTGAACTCCTAACTTTGAGTGAAGGGGTCCAGATACACACCGGTAGATCTAGCCAACGTTTGCTATTTGCTTTTCATTTATGGTTATACAGAATAACATTATCAATTACTCTTAAGTATTTAATTTAAGTTAGTTTTACAATTTGATTTTTATATAATAGTTAATTTATGAATTAATGCATTACATGTAGATATTCATATTATTTATGAAGTATAATCATGAATTTAATTATCGTTTCAAATATTGATTTTAAATTAATTGTACAATTAATGTTAGCATTAGCATGATAAAAGGAGTAATAATATGTAATTTACATAACAAATGACCCTAAATTCATGTTTTTTTTTTAGCTCATGTACTTTTGCAATAGTAAATTGTTTTCCTTTTTAAATACCTACAAATACTCTTAATCATTTAAAATAAAAGTTTTAAAATAACTCAAAATATATACATACAAATATATTCAAGCTGATGTAATAATACTCGAAAATAAAAAAGAAACATCCACCACTTATTCTACACTACATCAGCGTAGGTATAGTTTGGGATACAATTTTTGAATCGTAAAAGTATTTTTCATAAAAAAAAATACTCATCATTTATCATGGGTATGATTTTGAAACTATTTCTTTAAAAGGCTAGCACAACAGTAAATGACATAAGGTGTTCGGATGGGAACCATACAAACTAACTATTATGGTCTCGCTCTCACTTTTATTAGAGGAGGAAAAACTTGCACTTATTCGCAAAGGGAGAGAATTAAACTCTTAACTTCGAGTAGAGGGGTCCAGATGCACACCTGTCGATCTAGCCAATGTTTGCTATTTGCTTTTCCGTTATGGTTATAAAGATTAACATTATCAATTACTCTTAAGTATTTAATTTAAGTTAGTTTTACAATTTGATTTTTTTATAATAGTTCATTTATGAACTAATGCATTACATGTAGATATTCATATTATTTATGAAGTATAATCATGAATTTAATTATCGTTTCAAATATTAATTTTAAATTAATTGTACAATTAATGTTAGCATAGCATTATAAAAGGAGTAATAATATGTAATTTACATGACAAATGACCCTAAATTCATGTTTTTTTTTAAAGAGTAGTTCTAAAAGGAACTTGAAAGCAAAAACATTAGAAATGTAGGTGCTTTCACATTCGTTCAATCAACATGCATTTGCGCAATAATATATTCAAATGACTAAACGAATAAATGTGGGAGGTCTCGTGTTTTTAGCTCATGTAAGTTTGCAATCGTAAATCGTTTTCCTTTTTAAATACCTACAAATATTCTTCATCATTTAAAATAAAAGTATTAAAATAACTCAAAATATACACATAAAAATATACTTAAGTTGATGTAATAATACTTAAAAAATAAAAAAGAAACATCCACTACTTATTCTACACTACATCAGAGTAGGTATAGTTTTGGATACAATTCTTGAATCGTAAAAATATTTTTCATAAAAAAATACTCATTATTTATCATACACTAAATCATCATGGATATAATTTTCAGATACAATTTTTGAATTATAAAAGTATTTTTAAATTATTTAAATAAATTTTTGGACATCAAGCGTGAAGGAAAACTTGTTTTTAATTTATACTTGGTTAAAAAACAATTAATAAATAAAGGGCGTATAACAATTTAGTAGTCTCAGCCCAAATCATACTACTCTACTAGGCTTATGAGAGATATATTGGCACTCGGGAGAAGCAATGAATGTTTAATACATGATGAGAAAACAGGAAGTGTAGAAAAAAATACCAAGTTTGATTATAATACCATTTACTTGTTTAATTTAAATATTTTATAAATTGACACAATAATTTTAAAATTAGAGTTGAACTCTTTAAAATCAAAGGGTTATAATTATAAATATGACAAGAAGGTACCAAAAAAAAAAAGAAAAAAAAAGAAAGAAAGAGTAATAAAAGGAAGCCTCTCAACAAGGATAAACTGCGTTTATGTGGTAAAAGAGATGAGAAGTGAATACATGAGTTCACAATAAATTTAAATGGAATAACCTTTTAGTTGCCACCAAGGGCATAACTCCTTTGGTGTGGCATCCTTTTCCCTCTCGAGTGACGGGGGTTTCGATTCTCCATAGTGGGAGTTGTGTTGTCTCCACTTAGCTGGAGTTGCTGTCTCTCCTCCCCTCCCCTCGCCCCCCCCCAAGTGGGAGTCCCTTTTATGTTTTGCGTTTTTTTTTTTTTTAAATGGAGTATTATTATAAGCTGTTGCTGTAGTTGATAGACAGGCTCAAAGGATGGGAGGCCACAACCTTACTAATAACTCCTGCAAGTAAGATGCTCACAGAATAACTTAGGCATTAAGGCTCTAATATTAAATGGGCATGGAGACCAACCAAACATGGACAGTTAGGGCTGAAAGGATAGTTAGGACACCCTTTATTTAATAAAGGGGTATAACAATTTAGTAGTCTCAGTTAGGGTCGAAAAGATAGATAATCTCTTTAATTTGTAGTCCTTATTAGGATTTGGTCCTTGTTCACTGGTACAAATAAAGTGAGAAGTTGTCACCCAAGTTCCGTTGAAAAATAAATAAGAGTTGAATGGTAGACATTGTTATATACAAAAAATGAAAGCCCTATGCACAAGGTTCTTGACTTTGCAGGTACAAGGAACAATCAAACCACTTTGGATCTATTTACATAACCTTACCTTGTATCCTTTTTTAACTTGAATCCTAACCACCTAATCATACAATAATAATTTTAACCATTGCACCAAGGTTTTCCCTTCATTATAGTCAGGCTCTCACTAAAAAAAAATAAAAAATAATAAAAAAAAGGGAGAGTAAGAAAGAGAGTCAACTCATCACGCAAACTCGTTTTACCGAGTTAGAACTCAACGAAAAATATCTACCCCCATCCCCTAGCCTACTAGAGCATAGCCACGTTTCCATTCTCACGAAGTCACACCAACTCAACTCGAATAACGTTTTAAAACAACAAACCAAAACACTTCACCAAATTCGGCTATGACCTCCTTTACTCTTTAATGCTCTTATGGTTATCTATGGCTTTCCACCTCCTTTCCTTCTCATCTCAAACACCGTTCTTTCTCAAATTTCTTCAAAACCCGTTCTTATTTACTGTTGCAATTTCTTTTTTTAAGATGATGTACAAATACTCTTAATCATTTAAATAGGAGTACTAAAACAATCCATAATACATACCTAAAAATATACTTAAACTGATGTGGCAAAACATTATATTATCACATCACGAGAGAAAAAAATAAAAAGAAAACGTTTATCACTTACCATACACCACATTAGCATGAATATATACGATTTTGAATACGATTTTTAGATCGTAAAAATATTTCTGAATTATTCAAATAAATTCTTGGGCATCACGTGGGGGGAGGTAAACTTGTTTTTATTTATATTTGGTTAAATAAATAAATAAATAAAAGGCGTATAACAATAATTTAGTAGTCTCACTCCAAATCATACTCTACAAGGATTATGAAAGATATATTGGTACTCGGGCTGGACCAAATTTGGCCCAATATGCTATAAGAAAAGAATCCAATTGATTTATACTGATTTCGTATATTAGAAAATGATTTGTGTGATTTGTATTTACCTTGTAAGTTACCAAAATCTCAGTAAATTATTAAATCCACAATAAGAGGATTTGTTACCAATTATAGATTTAGAAATCAATAATCATGGCTCCCAATCTCTTGTATATATATATCCATATTGGCTGTCAATAAAAATCAACCCATTAATTAATATTTTATATATGCACGTACATATTTATTCTTCAGTTAAAAACAAAACAAAATTTTAGAAGCAATTACAATACCATTTACTTGTTTAATATAAATATTTTATAAATTGACACAATAATTGTAAAGCTCTTTAAGAAAACAAAGGTTTATATGGATCAAAAAAATAAATAAATCAAAGGGTTATTATATATATAACAATAACGTGAAAATTTTGACCCACAAATTGTCCTCATAAAATGACCAAGAGGAGAAATAAAATGAAGCCTCTCGACAATAAAAGATGAGCCGGATGAAGTTGCCATGCATAAAGACAGTAAATAACTTTTTCTTTATAAATAAGATTTTTTTTTTCTTTCGAGGCATGGATCGCACGACCACAAATACCTTTTGACACCTTAAAATTTTTTTTTTAGTGGAGTATCACACATTTTACCCAAATATCAAGCACACGTAGAAAATACAACTAAGATTAAATTTAAGAGAAATTATAATGTAAGCTGACCCTATTATTTGATAGATGGGTTGGAGGGCATACAAAGACTTTAATAAAAGCCAAAACCTTACTAATAACTCTTGCAAGCAAGATGCTCACAATATATCTTAGGCACTAAGGCCTTAAAAAATGGGCATAGAGATCTATCAAACTTGGATGTTAGGGTCGAACGGACAAATAACCTCTTTTGTAGTCCTTAGTAGGATTTGATCCTTCTTCACCGATATATACAAGTTAGAAGTTACCACCCAAACTCAAGGGCTTTGAGAAATAAATACAAGTTGAATGGTAAAGGTTGATTCTTATAAATAAAGAAAATAAAAGTAGTATAGTGCTTTGGGTTTATTTACACAATCTTATCTTATATCATAAGAGATTGTTTTTGTAATTTGAATCCATATCCACCTGATTACACATCAACAATTTTAACATATGGACTAAGGTTTTCCTTTATTATGGTCATATACTCTCACTAAAAAAATAAAATAAAATAAAATAAAAAGAGAGAGAAAGAAAGAGAGTCGACTCAGCACATGAACCCGGTTTACCGAGTCAGAACTCAACCAAAAATATCTACCCTCGTCCCCTAGACCGACAGATGGCCATTGGCCGCGTCTCCATTCTCACCGAGTCACACCAGCTCAACTCAACTCGAACCGCGTTTTAAACACAACAAACCAAAACGCTGAACCAAACTAAGGCTAAGCTATGGCCTCCTTCACTCTCGCCTGCTCTTATGCTCATCCATGGCTTCCCACCTTCTTTGCTTCTTCATCTGCTTCTTCTTCTTATCATCTCAAACACCTTTCTTTCTCAAATTCCTTCAAAACCTACTTCTCGATTCCAATTTCAATCTCAATAAGCTCAAACACCACCACCAACAATGGCGTTTCCCGGCGACCCATATACAGAGCAGCTAAGCAGCAGAGCAGCAGCTCGGTGAAGAAGCGGGTGGCGCCGGAAAAGAAAAGGGGAGCTTCAAAAAGGGTAATTGGGAATGATGAAGATGGAGGGATTGATGCAGGTGGTGAAAAGAATTCTTCTTTTTACCAAACTTCGCCGTTGCCAAAGCCTCCTGCTGGGTTCGTGGTGGATGCACAGGGGAGGGTTGTTATGGCGTCTTCGAAGCGAATTGCAACGATTGTAAGTGTTTTTGTTGAGATTATGGTCTGGGTTTTTTTGGAATTGTGGGGTAGTTTGATGTGAGTATGAATTTTTGCAAGAAATGGAGAGAGAAGATATGTGAAAGATTTAATTTTGAGTAGTTAATTGGTAACAATGGGATGTGGTTACCCTTTGAGTGGTTTGGGAACTTTGAAAGAGAAACAGGGCAATGAAAGATTTAATTTTTGTAAAGTTATTGCTGACAATGAATTATAGTTACCCTTTAAAATTTGAGAACTTTGAAATGAGATGGTTTGCTTAAGTGCCTGTTTGGGACATCTTCAGCTTATAGCTTATAGCTTATTATAGCTTATGCAAAATCATTTTCTGTAAAAGTGCTCATAAGTCCTAGAAAACCTGTTTGGAAAAACACTCAGTAAGTGTTTTTTTTTGTGCACTATCAATGCTTGTAAAATAGCTTCAATTGGAGAAGAAGTTGCAAAAAGCTGGGCACCCCCAGCTTTTTCCGAAGTAGAAGTGGCAATGACCAAACGGGCCAAAATCATCTTTGCTTAGAAAAAGGGCAATTTTGCAGTTTCTATCACCCGATCAAATGGGCACTTTGTGTAGTTAAGCAACATCATTGCAAGTAATTAAATTTGTGTAACCTCTACAACATAGTTGAGAACCATGAAAATGTAAAGAGATTTTTTGAGCAAAATGAAGACTAAGAAATAGTTATTGACAGGTTGACTCCCTTAATAATTTGCCATTGGAGTGTGTAATAAGAAGAGTGTTCAGAAGTTCACAAGGGGATGAATGTATGCTGCTGTGCCCAGTTGATACGTAAGTGATTTTTCATATCATCAAAATCCCCTTCTGTTTTCTGGAAATAATTTATAATCAATGGGCTTACTTACTGATGCAGGCCTGTTCAAATTTTGAAGAGTACTAATGCTGATGGGTGGGCAGCTGTATGTCTCTTACTTCTACTTTAGTTTTCTTGTCTTCTCATGGATAGATTGTGATGAACGTCTTTTTCTAGCTGCAAATGCCCTTTTGATGTAACTGTGAATTGGCTTATATTAGATCTTCAGTTCTAGACCATCCATATGGTATAATTGCTGGCTAGAAAAAAAAAAATCATGATTCTTTTAACACTGTACTAAACAAAAATGACACCATCAAGATCAGTAAAAAAATAGCCAGTTTAAATTCAAAGCACAAGTTAATGCTTGATTTACAATAGTATTGTAGAAAACTCTAGAAAGCGATTAAATAATGTGCTCTAGGCTACAATAATAAAGTTGGAAGCTAAGGATCTGAGAAACTGGAGGTTTTCCTGCAGTAAAGGTTTTGATGTAGATGCATTTTCTAGCAATGGACTTGATTTTATCATCAACTCAGCACGAAAGATGCTTATGCTGCAAGGTATGGAACAGCGAGGGAGTGATGGTATTAGTATGGAGGCTAGAAAGTTTGGAAATTTGGGATTTTCTGGTCTTTAACAAAGGAAAAAAGGTTAAAGAACCCAAGAACTGAAATGTGTGTAACAAGAAGGCAAGAAGACCAATAAAAGATTAACATACTAGATAATGCCTGTAGATTGAGCAGAGGAAACTGCCTAGGCTTAATAATGTTTGCCACATTTCTATTTATAAAGTCTTTGGAACATAAATCTTATCTTAGCCATCTAAACATCCATAACTTCTGATCCTAAGACGCCATCCAGATGACAGAGGCTTATTATTCTTGTTCAATTTATGGGAGTAGTATTTGGTTCTCATGCATTATTAATGATTTTTATCCAATAGATTTAGTTTTTTTCCTAAGCATTTATAATTTTAAAATCCTTAGATGCATTTTAATGAGTATGAGATTGCATGATTAATGCTTCATTGTTTATAATGAGGGACATTCTTTAAGTGATAAGATACAAAGTTTTTAAATTTCATATACAACTTTTGCAGGTCAGTGATGAGGAAGTTGAAGCCCTTCTTCCTGCAGCTTCTTATGCACTTGCCAAAATACACATGCATCTGGTTGTTAGTGGGTACGACCACAATATCTGGGATCCTTGTTTATTGGAAAAAGTTATTGTTGCTTCATTTAATTTGAAGTTTGTGAAAATTATAGTTTAGTACTATCTGAATGATCCCCGACTTGACTTTTGGTTATTTGAATCTCTCATTTTTATTTTAATTCTTTTCAGATTTTGCTACACAGCACGGGGAGGATTTTGTTACTCAGAAGAAGACATATTTGAATTTGGCACAGGTTATACCTTATTTAATTCCTATTAAATGTTTTTTGAATTTTGTTCATACGGAAGATTAAAAAATGGAATCCCTTAGAAAAAGAGATATAATTCAAGTTAAGACATATTCCTTCAATTGGTACATGGCCACCTTTAATTTGGAGAATTTCTTATAGATTTTTTTTTCTTCTATGCCCCTTCCCCCAAAATTTATTAAAAGAAAAAAAGATGAGAAAAGCTTCTCCTTCAGGGGTCAAATCTTGATTGATTTTCTTTTAATTTCTCATGTCAATTCTCTCTCTTTGCTTTTTGTTCTTTTTCCTTTCATAGGCCTGGTTGATTTACTATTTCTAGGTCTATTTTCCTTAATACATTCCTTTGTTTATTCAGAATAGGAAGAAATATGGTTTCATAAGTTTTTTTTTAGTCAAATGACCAAAAACAATGTCCTGCATGCACCCAAAAAAAATGCCATATACCTCATAATTTTCTTTTTACATGTCTTCTTTAACGAAATTTCTGCTAGTTATTTAGTTAATCCAGCAAGAGTTAAGTTTTTTTTTTTTAATATTCTAAATTCTTCTTCCTCTTCTTCATTTTGTTATTTCTGCTTGTATCCTTTCCTGTCAAAGTTTTTTTCATTTTTAAGAATTTTCTATATCTTCAAGGGTAGACACTAGTCACACCACAAAAGTTTGACAAAACTATAGTTTGTCATCGCTTACTCTACATTAATCAAGTTTAGAAATTGTGATGGATTATGACAAGACTGATCTGAAGCTTTGTGTGGTCTCTCAGATGATAATCAAGAATTGGAGGGCTTACCAGCTGAAGGTGTTGAAATTACGTGCTTCAATCAGGTAGGTTACCTCGTGAATTGTGTGCTATTACTGCTGCTATTTCTGCAACTTGTATCAGTGAGCAGTTTTATGCACTTAAATGGTTGGCCATATTTGCAGTAAATAGTAATACTTATGATGCACACTGATAAAACTCCGTAAACTGGATTAGTTAAAAGGTGCCTTTACAAGCCCAAATATTGATGATTAATCATATAATTTTGTAAGATTTGGATATAAATTATTTAATTGTGCAGTTATTTAACAATATTTATGATGTTTAATTGTGCATGGTTTTGTCCTTAGAGCAGAGAGGAAGTTGATTCATGCAGCTGACCTCATGTAGGAGGGAAAAAGGCTTTGTTTAGTTGAATTGTGCATGGCTTTTATATGGAGATTTTGATGATTTTATTTTATTTTTATTTATTTTATCTTTTCTCATCCACGAGTCACAGGAAAATCTAATATAATCAATCAAGAAAATGTGTGTGAATGATTTATTTCGCAAGAATTCAACTTGAAAATCTCAAGAATTTTGTGAAGTAAAAAAAATTGTTTCTGTCATGCATGCTTTTTAAGTGAAGAACGGGTCTTGGTTAATAGGAATGGTAGCTCTATTGTGACTTGGAGCTTATTAATTTGAATCTGTGAAGCATTGATTTCTCATGATTTATGAACTTTTGCCTTCTGATTGCCATCTGAAACTTCACTTCTTGTTGCAGGATGGAATACATTATATGATCTATACACCATCAGATCCACTTCTATTTGTTGCTGCAAAGGTAGACTCAAGCTTTCTTCTTCTAATACATATGAAATTCTTTTTGTACTAGCTCTTGAAAAGTTGTAAGCCGGTCTCAGGGGAAAGGCTATATTGAGTTGAGTCTTGAAAAGATGTTATGCTGCATGTTTGATTAATTATATATTCTATTACTTAAAATGCTACTAAACTTCCATTGTATTTTGGATTACTAATTTTCAATCTGTGAAATAACTTTTGTCATACAGGATCACAATGGCCATTTGCAAATTGCTGATGATGTAAGCAATCCCATTTTCTTTACAAGTTTCTTTGTGATAAATTACTAGTATTATTTATTGGGTAATGCTAAATAAACTTTAAAATAAAACTTAAAACACAAACATATGTGGTGTGGCATCATCTACACCATTGATGCTTTTATCATTTGAATATTGAGTTTGAGTTTTGAGTGGTGTACATGATGCCACATCACGCGTTTAAGTTTTGAGTTTTCTTAGAGTTTATTTTGCCTTAACCTTGAGTAAATGATATACTATCTATACAAATAGATTTTTATTTATTTTTCTTTTTTGAATTTGGAATTTGTTAGCAAATAGGGCTATACAGACTTGAGCCGTAAAAAAAAAAAAAACGCTGCTATTGCATTATATGTTTTTTCGTTTATAGGATCTTTTGGAAGACCCAGCAATCGTTGGTACGATAGATGAGGAGACAGAATTCAATGCTTTGGTGGTATGTCACTACCCGTTATACCAACATTTTGAACTAAAAATGAAATTATCATCGTCATGGCTCACTTTGGTGCTACTTTTGCAGGAGGAAGAGGCTGCTCTTCTTGAATCATTGTTAGGAAAAAGATTAGATTTGCCATAGTTGATCACTTCACTGCAAGGATCTGCCCACTGTGATTTCACATGTAATATAACTGTATGATCATGTGGCCCTGAAGGAAACAAGCTTGAAACTAGCTTTTGTGGCAGTTTGCATTGCTGAAAGTAATCAAGAACATAGAAATCCAGCAAAAAAAAAAGGTGGTTTGGTTATTGCTAACTTAATGGGTACTGGGCAACAACTCCAAGTGATACCAGTTCATATATAACTTATATGTAGAAATCAGAGTACCATTAACCATATAAACTTCTTGTGTGTTTCAAAGGATGAGAGTTAAAATTTTTATTGTAATCTCAGAAACTGGTCTGCCCTTTGTTTATTGAATGTTACTATGTGTTAATTCATAAAGTGAAAATTCAGTGTAATTGAGCCCTTATAGAACACTGGTTCAGAAGCATTATGTGAGGAGTAGTTTAATGTTGTATTTTGGTTTTGATCAGATCATAGTAACTTATTTTATTCTTCTAAAGTTACCAACTTATCTTGAATCTATGCAGAAAAAAGGAGAAAAAAAAGATTAATGTTATATATTTATATGTACGTTGGGTGCCAAAATCATATTTTGACGTTGGTACTTGGCCTTCTTGGGATGTTTTAGGGATGAGCGTGTATTTGAAAATGTTGTATAATGTACACGTATTCTCAAAACATTCAAAGGAATTGGGTATTAATATCGAAAAATGACATTGACACCCAATATATATAAAACATGTTTCAAAAAAAAATAAAAAGAAGACATTGAGGACGTGAAGTATGTGATTGTCTTGAATTGTTTTTCATTCTAAACATAATATAGATCTTTATAATGTTGGATCCAAACTTTTTCAATTGGTACTATGAGCTCGGATAGAGGACTCAGATTAAATATCACATGAATCTATTTAATTAGATTATATTAATAACTATAATAAATTGTTATCATGAAATTGGTGCAGTTATTTGGTATAGTTAGTAAAGAAATAGCTTTAAAACTAAAAGGTTTCAAGTTTAACTTTTATTACTGTCTTACCTTACGAGGTAAGAGAAATTAAAAGGTCAGAAACAAGCTTGATACCTCTCTGATAATGTGGTCTGGTGATTAAACTGATTATACAACTAGCTACTAACTACTAGCTAAAACATCATGTGACCATCTATAGAGTCAAAGCATTAGGGTTTTATATGCTCATTACATAAAACTATTAAAGTTATAGTTATTGTTGTAGTTATAGTTGATATGAAAAAGTTTTATGTTAGCTGTCAGTTACGCTTTCATCATTTATTCGATAGCTGTGTTTAAAGATATACAACATACTTAACATAGGTGGAATTTGCTAGTCAAATAAAAATAATTATTTAAACTTAAGTTCCATTATCCTGTTTCATCAATTATTAAAATTCAAAAACTTTCTTCAAATGATATATATATAGAGTGTATTATTGCATCATAACAAACTCATGCTGTATTGCCATGTATAAAACGGGCAGTCATAATGCTTAAGTATTTTGAGTTCCTGTTTCCATTCGGAACAACCTTACAACTGCACCCAAACAGCTGCCCCAAACTGATCACAGTCCCATCTTCTTCTTCACAACTTTAGAGGTTTTTCTTCAAATTAATACCCTAAAAAGAGTAATACCTGGTTAAGCTAATCGATGTGCGAATTCTCAACTAGATAATGGAGACGGTTCGAACCCTAATTCTGCTTCTCTTTGTGCTCATAGTCTCAGTCTCATCATGGAAGAAGGACGAGTTCAGAAACTGCAACCAAACCCCTTTCTGCAAGCGAGCTCGATCAAGAAAGCCCGGATCTTGTGCCCTAATCGCCTCCGATGTCGCCATTAACGACGGCGATCTCGTAGCCAAGCTTCTTCCCAAGACAACACAAGATGGTGAAATTGAAGAGGAACGCGCGAAACCATTAATTCTCAAGTTTTCTGTTTATCAAGATGGGATTCTTAGGGTTAAGATTGACGAGGATCAGAGTTTGAACCCTCCGAAGAAGCGATTCGAGGTTCCTGATGTAATTATCCCGGAATTTGAGGCCAAGAAGCTGTGGTTGTCGAGGGTTTCGACGGAGGTTGTTAATGGCGATTCGACGGAGTCGTCGATTGTCTATTTGTCGAACGATTACGAGGCGGTTCTTCGACACGATCCGTTCGAGGTTTACGTGAGGAAGAAAGGGGGTGAGAGGTTAATGTCGATGAATTCGCATGGAATGTTTGATTTTGAGCAGTTGAAGGTTAAGAAAGAAGGGGAGAATTGGGAGGAATCGTTTCGGAGTCATACGGATTCTAGGCCTTATGGTGATCAGTCTATTAGCTTTGATGTGTCATTTTATGGAGCTGATTTTGTTTATGGGATTCCTGAGCATGCTACTAGTCTTGCTTTGAATCCAACTAGAGGGCCTGGAGTCGAGTTTTCGGAGCCTTATCGGTTGTTTAATCTTGATGTTTTCGAGTATATTCATGATTCGCCCTTTGGGCTATATGGTTCTGTTCCTTTTATGCTTGCCCATGGTAAATCTCATGGAACATCTGGGTTTTTTTGGTTTAATGCTGCTGAAATGCAAATTGATGTGTTGGGTTCGGGTTGGGACGCGGAGTCTGGGATTGCATTGCCGACTTCACAGGGAAGGATTGATACGTTTTGGATGAGCGAGGCCGGCATTGTCGATGCCTTCTTCTTTTTTGGTCCCGAATCGAAGGATGTTGTTAAGCAGTACACTAGTGTTACTGGGAGACCCTCAATGCCGCAACTTTTTGCCACTGCATACCACCAATGTAGGTGGAATTATAGGGATGAGGAGGATGTGGAGCAAGTGGATGCGAAGTTTGATGAATTTGACATCCCGTATGATGTGTTGTGGCTCGATATTGATCACGCGGATGGGAAGAGGTATTTAACTTGGGATAAAGTGCTGTTTCCTCATCCTGAGGAGATGCAGAAGAAGCTGGCTGCTAAGGGTAGGCGCATGGTTACAATAGTTGATCCTCACATTAAGAGAGATGAGTCCTACTTTGTGCACAAAGAGGCCAGCAAGAATGGGTATTATGTGAAGGATGCGTCTGGAAAAGATTTTGATGGGTGGTGCTGGCCTGGTTCCTCATCATACCTTGATGTGTTGAATCCGGAGATCAGGTCCTGGTGGGCTGACATGTTCTCTTTGCAGAATTATGTTGGTTCAACTCCTTCATTGTATATTTGGAACGACATGAATGAGCCTTCAGTTTTTAATGGCCCTGAGGTATGCTGCCCCATTTCGATTTTATGTTTATTGTCATTTCATGCTGCTATTGTGATGAAAGTTCTTTTACTCCAAATTTTCTCTGAATTCAAAATTTTTATTTTGAGTGCACGTGGCACCATGACCGTATGGCTCTTCTAGCTGCTTGTGTAGTCTTTCCATCTAAAACACTAATATCATTCTAAAAATGAATGGAGTTGTGAGCCATTGGATGGACTTAAGATCAAATGACGGCTTTAAACTTTAATATCAATACAAAATCTTGCTTTTGCTTCTTTTTTTTTTCTTTTCCCTGGATGCTTTACGTTCTTCAGAAGTGAACTTAGCCTAGATAAGGAGTGAACTTATGATGGAGAGTCTATCAAGGGTACTCTTGCTAGTTTTCACTTTTCAGCTTATATTTTTGGGTTAATCCTTAGTTGCTGTTGGGAAAATCTTCTTTTAATCCATTCACTGTAGCAACTTTGGTTAGTTGGATTGGTTTGGAGAAAACTTGAGCCTAGAAAGAACATGAAATCTTTCCGCCATTACATGAAATCTTGAGATATTAAGCAAAAAATTTTCAGTTGAAATGAGAAGAAGTCCTTCATATTCTAGCACAAAGAAAAAGTCTTGTATATACACAGACGCACACACACACACTCAAAGAGAGGGTATAATGTGGCTATATTTGTCATTGTTCCAAAATCAACCCTGTAAACATTATTATTGTACTTTATTTTAATAATTAGTTATTGGGCTAAATTAGTAATTCAATAAATCCCCAATGTCCTACATGTCTCCTACTTTTAAACCCACTGTATGTGAAATTTATCTATTTTACCTTTTTGAATCCTTACATTTTACTCTATTCTCCTACACTCATCTACTTATAACTAATACTATTTTTTTATCAAAAAATAATAATATTAGTTATATCTATAATTTAATTTTTTATTTTTAATCAAAAATTAAAATATTAAAAATTACATGCAAAACGTGTGTCGTGCGCACATACATATAGTATGGTATGGTATGTACATATCTTTGTATGTGCCCATGTGTGTGTACCTCAAGTTTTTTCTCTTACGAAAAACACAAAAATTCACTAAAATTCTAAAAAGAATGTTAATAGTAGATGAAGAAAGATCTAAATATAAAATAAAATGTGAACTAGTATTATACATGTGCTTAGAACTTGAGTAATTTACTTAATATTTTAATTGTCTTAGTTGGTATTTAATATCATTATGAACTAAATGAACACATATCATTTGTAAACTTTCTAATGTTTTGAACTGTAAACTAATAATAGTAACAAAAATATTAGTTACTATTATTAGCTAATGACGCCTATTTTTTTTAAAATAGTTAATCCAGGATGCAATTATAATAATTTTTGGAAACTTTTAAATTGTTAACATTTGTATTATGCTTAATGATCTTAAAATTATATTAGTAATAGAGGGCCTTTCTGGAAGTTGAGGCCTAAAGCCCTAACAACGGGGCCCTAACAAAGGTACCCAAGTGATGTAGGAAAAATCGGGGGAATTAAGTTGAAAGAAAGTTGCAAGATTGGTAGTATTTGGTGGAAAATGTTATGAACAATATAGGTAAAAGGATAAGTTAGAAGGTCTAGGAAGCGCTCCTTAAAGTCCTTGGCATTACACCTAAATTGAAAAATAAAGGTAAAAGGATTAGAATAACAAAATGAGTTAGAAGGTCTAGGAATCACTCCTTAAACTCCTTGGCTTTACACCTAAGGAGGGGCCGCGGGGGGGGGGAGGTCTAGGAAGCACTCCTAAAAGTCCTTGGCATCACACCTAAGGTTGGATTATATCATACAAACCCAAAGGAGAGAAAACTCAAATTTGAAACTTTGTTCGATGCTCCAAAAAGAAGATTACAATCTTCGAGAAGGTGCCTAGAAGTGCCTACTACTACACCAGACTACACTTGGCTCTACACATTTACAAAGCTAACCCATGTCGAGTGCTTGCCAAAGCTAAGGGGGCTTCAATCCTAACTCCTTATCCCATCTTAGCCAAGGCTAACGGGGCTGTACTTATTCAGGGGGGAGAGTGGAGCCTTGAGAAGAATTGTTAAGAGGAAGATCTTGGGGATCTCTTCATTCTCTACAATTTAATTTGAAACTTTGTTTGATGCTCCAAAAAGAAGATTGCAATCTTATTTATAGACTCTTACAACACAAAAGATCGAGAATCATCAATGACTCTAAGAAATGTAAAAAACCTCTAGGAATTCTAAGTTTTCCGTAGAAAATGTGAGAACTCCATAGGAAATCTAAGAACTCTAGAGGAACACTAAAAATAATTATAACTAGTATTTATTTTATCTAGGAACACTTAAGGACACTGAATACTTCTTTGGTGGAAGAACCAACTCTTTGACTTTCTACTTGTAAAACTCTTTGGTTGCCACAACTTCATTAAGGAGGTAACCTAGAGAAGGTCACAAATAGCTTTGCCATCTTCTAGAGAGTTCTAAATTAGGATTTGTGCCTTGTATTCTTTTTTACTCTCCTATGATAAATCTTTGTTGACTTTTGCCATATGTCTACCTCACCAAGAGAGTAATCCGAGAGTTCTGAGGGTAGCCTTGAGGTAAAAATTGTTAACCATTCGTAGAAATTTTATTTTATCCTAGATAAAAGAGAAATAATCCTTAAATATTCAAAGACAAGAATACAATCTGAAATGAAAATTCTGTAAATGATCTATTGTCATTTTTAGGAAACAAGTTTTTTTTGAGTAAAATCTTTAAAAACTACTTTCGAATTTGACCAACCAATGCGTTTTCCATGTTTTCAGATTTTTGGATATAGAAAACTATATTCGAGTCACAAGCCAAAAGGGGCCTAAAAGACTTGGTTATAATTGTTCAAGAATCATTTTCATATATATTTTTTTAAATGAAATTTTAATACAAAGCACCTCAACCTTTATGCTATTGAGGGGTATGATTCAAGACCAGGCATCCAAAAAATGCCTTAAGGCTTAAGCCTCAAGTTATGATTTTAGTATCTTATATCTATACTATTATAATGCCAAAAGTTAAGAAAATCATGATGAGACCATATTTGACATTCTTTCAAAACTACCCCTCAAATCTTATTCTTCCATTTTATTTAAAAATATTATTTTAGTAATTGAGACTATTATTATAATTTATAATTTATTCAAATAACTTTTTCCCCAACTTTCTCCTATGTGCCTCCTCTTTTGGAAATTAATACGTTAACGGTTGCCCTTCTCAACTATATTGTTTTACGCTTTTATATGGAAAAAGAAATTATTAACCTTTAACGTATATGTAAAAACAATACTTTTCTAAAAATATAACATTCTAGTCATAATTTAATATTGAATAGTGCAATTCATGTTCACCTGCACTAGTAATATATATCATATAATATTTTATATATTTATATCGGGGGGGCTTGGGTTATTTGAAATACAGAATTATAACCTAACAAAATGACTCGACCTTTTTGACCTCTTTACATTAGATCCGCTCGACCTGATGGGTGGGTTAAAACTCGACCCGATCCACAATTTTTTGATTGAGTTGGTCGGATTTGGCAGGTCAATGGATTTCATGTACACCCTTACTCGAGTGTACGTTGATTGCTCCTTCTTTTTGTGTGCTTTTGTAGAATTAGGTGTCAAGAAATGATTGGTAAGACCCATCCTTTTCGGAGGCCTTGGTACTCCACCACTTTTTAAGACAACAATTTTGGCCTCTTTATCTTCTTCCAAACTAAAATCTTGATGCATAGACTTGGATGAAGTAATGGCACTTTGGGCTGGATTCATCATTAGGTTTGCCTTTGAGGATTCTTCCATTTCGTTGAGATCGTTTGTGTCAAGAATAATTGGAGTTGATGGTTAATGAACTTGATGACATAGTTCCATTTGATGCATGGGCTTGAGACTTGATGTCTGCCACTTTGTGTAAAAACAACCCAAATGTTATGATTGTACCCAATCTAAATCATCTATAAAGCTTGTATTAGGAAGACTCATTCAGATTGCTCGTGCCTAGAATAATTTGAGGTAATGGTAAACAAACTTGATGACATGGTTCCATGATGCAGTCTTGATGACAGCCATTTTTGCAAAACCAATCCACATGTTAGGATCATACCCAATTAAAATCATTTATAAAACTTGCATTAGGAAGAATCGGGTTGGATGATGACCTTAAAACAAAATCTCAATGGTTATTATCTCAATGCATTTTTATAACTACCTTTCATTATGTTAACCAGGTGAGCATGCCTAGGGATGCTTTGCATTATGGAGGTGTAGAACACCGAGAGTTGCATAATGCCTATGGTTATTACTATCACATGGCGACATCTGATGGGCTTTTGAAGCGAGGAGATGGAAATGATAGGCCTTTTGTTTTGTCAAGAGCATTCTTTCCTGGAAGTCAAAGGTTTGGGGCAGTTTGGACTGGAGATAACACAGCAGACTGGGATCATCTTAGGGTCTCAGTTCCTATGGTTTTGACTCTTGGTCTCACTGGAATTAGTTTTGCTGGTAAGTAAAGCTTGTTTTTTCGTCAACTCTGGTAAATTTTTGCCCTTCGTCTGTGTGTAAATCTTCTTGTTTTATCAACTCTGGTAATGATCTAACTTATGGTTTTGTACAGGTGCTGATGTTGGCGGGTTTTTTGGCAATTCTGATACAGAATTGTTAGTACGTTGGTACCAGCTAGGTGCCTACTATCCTTTCTTTAGAGCCCATGCCCATCATGACACCAAAAGGAGAGAACCTTGGTTATTTGGGTAATATATTCCCTTCTTTTACCGCACTTGGTTGTTCAACCCTGGATTTTCTATATGTCGTGTTTTTCCCTGTTGATTTCTAACTATCATATCCCAAGCAATCTTGCCCCTATGCAGTCTCGAATTCAGGCATCTATCATTAGTGAGCATACACTTATTTTGAATTTGATATCTTGTGGCTTTTCTGTCACTGTGCTTCTTCTATTGCTTTCAATACTGTTTCCATTCTGAAATTGTCATGGAGTTGAGTGTTTGAATTGTTTTATATACAGCATTTATGCTACGCATTACTCATGTTAAAAGCATTTAATTTTTTTTTCCCCGTGGCATGCTTGTGAAATTACAAGAAACTTTATTTGGTTATTTGCCTTGGCATTACTTTTGTTTGTAGCACAACTTATACTAAAGTAGCGTACTGAGAATTGTTTGCAGTACAACTTATACTAAAGTAGCATAATGAGAATTGAATCTCGGTAATTCCAGTTCAGGACCGTGTTTTGGAGATCAGCTGGGATCTAGTGCACTTTATTTCTGTGCCCAACAAATATTCATTACATGGAGCACTGAGCAAAAATTAAGCATATGTTTTTTGGTGGATTAGTTGCTTTATCCTTGAAAAATTGATTGTAGAGGAGTTGAAGATTTGTGGGTATTGTAATTATGTTTGAGAATGGCCATCATGAGATGTTTATTTTAAAAGTTTTTCACAGGTTATAGATAATTCTAAGAATGCAATGTTAATTGGCTAGTAATCTGCTAATTCTTAGTGCTAAATTTCTATAACACTCAAAAAAAAAAAAAAAAAAAAATCCAAAAAACAACTGGATTGTTCATTGGTTGTACATCTGTGTTTGGACTCCTTTCAAACTTCGAAGTGAGTGGATAGTACTTGCTTGACTTTCATTCATGCTATTCTCGCTCTTACTCCCCATTCCACTCTCCTTTGGCTTAATTTTTCCCCTACTTGGGTGTATGGGTCTCTCATCTGCAAAATGTGGCAGCATGAAATATTGGATGCTGAGCGCAATGGCCTGTTGTGTCATGCTTATCAGCATGAAGATAATCCAATGCAATTCCTAAAACAAAAGGTGCAAACCTTGCAGTCTACTTAACTCAAGTTAATTCAACTTAGCCTTTTTCCAACTACATAGGTCAGCCCCATGAATCCATTACCTCCACTCTACTCTATCAAGGGCTAAGTCTACACTTAAATTACTACAATTATCTCTTTCTTCATTATTTTTTGTCCATCATGTGTTAATTTCATTATTGAAGAAACCTTAGTTTGACTTTAAAACCTTTGCAATTGGAACTGCCTGTTTTCTGCATTATCTATTCATTTATTTCCTTCCATTGCAAGATACGGAGGTAAAATAATGAAACTATGTATGGACAATCAGCACTCTAATTAAAGGCATTATCTTCAACAGTTCATGCATATTTCAGAAATGACATGTCTGTTTCTTGTTATGTGCTTCACACTTGTTATCCTGTCATACATGTTGTTTTTGCCTTTCTTGGTCTTGCTATTTACTGTACTCTGTTATATACTTTATCTTATTCCTAAAACCATGGCACAGAGAGCGGAACACAGAACTGATGAGAGATGCCATACGCACAAGATACATGTTGCTTCCATATTTCTACACATTGTTCAGAGAGGCAAACACGACCGGTGTGCCAGTCATGCGTCCATTGTGGATGGAGTTCCCTGCAGATGAAGCCACTTTTAAAAATGACGAGGCTTTCATGGTTGGAAACAGTATTTTGGTTCAGGGCATATATACAGAGGTATTTTGTCTAGCATGTTTCTTCTGTTCACTTTTACTGTTTTTCTAGACATTTCATGAAGTCTTGTGAACCGTTGTTTCACTTATTTGAATGAACATCCTCTGGAGCAGCGAGCCAAACACGTATCTGTATATTTACCTGGGGGACAATCCTGGTATGACATGAGAACTGGTGTTGCATACAAGGGAGGCTTAAGTCATAAGTTGGAAGCATCAGAAGATAGCATTCCAGCTTTCCAAAAGGCAGGCACCATTTTACCAAGGAAGGACCGATTCCGCAGAAGCTCTACTCAGATGGTTAATGATCCATATACTCTGGTATGCATTTTGGACTTAAAACAATTTTTTTTCCCTTCCACTTTCATGAATTTTTATGAGTTTCTACGAAAATGTGTCATCTGAACAAATACCTCCCTTATTGTGCCATTGGCCGATATTTGTATTATGAGACAAATACATCTCCCTTCTATCGTTGGTTTGCGTCTTGTCTTCTTAAGCATCTTTAAACTAAGTTGTAATTTTTTTAATGAGTTGAACTGCACCTCCAAAGACAGTTCTTATTTTCTTATGAATCTCATATCGGAGGATTCCATGACATCTCAAAGAATTATATGCTTCTGAAATCTCCTATTATCTGCTATTTGAACTCTCAGCTGATCTTATTTTTCTCGAAAATGGTTGTCTTCCTAAAATGCCATACTTTTCTGAGCAATAAATCATTTCATGCAAACCTTCTGACTTGCTCCTATTTGGTCATGTTCATGTGCCTATGTTTAAAGTCTATTATAACCAATTTTTGTAGCTTGCGACTGTTAAGAAAATAAAATAATGAACGACACAAGATGTAACGTGGTTCGGCTTTATGGCCTACATCCATGGAAGAAGAGAAAATATATTTATTCATGTGTAATGTCTTAATGGAGGGACTCCATATATATAGACATACAGGGCTATGTACTTATAGCTATAATTACAATTTTAGTAACTGCTATATTCCTTAAAGGAAATAAATCCTTAAGGAAATAAATCTGTACAAGAAACAAATCTGTACAGGAAATAAATCTGTATAGGAAATAAATCTCAACACTCCCCCTCAAGCTGATGAATAAAGGTTTACCATTCCCAGCTTGGACACATTTGCTTGAAATGCAGTATGATTTAACCCTTTAGTGAGCATATCGGCGAGCTGATTATTGGTAGACACATATGGAGTACAGATCAACCCACTGTCAAGCTTCTCTTTAATAAAGTGTCTATCAATCTCTATATGCTTGGTTCGATCATGTTGAACTGGGTTATGGGCAATGCTAATTGCAGATTTATTGTCACAATAGAGTCTGATAGGGCCATCCCAGTGTATCTTCAAATCTGTCAAAATTATCTGCAACCATAATAGCTCACAAACCCCTTGTGCCATTGCTCGAAATTCTGCTTCAGCACTAGATCTGGCCACTACATTCTGTTTTTTACTTCGCCATGTCACCAAATTCCCACCAAGAAACGTACAATATCCAGTAGTTGATCTTCTGTCAACTACTGATCCAGCATAGTCTGAATCAGTATATGCTTCAAGAACCATTCCTGAGTGTCGTTTAAATAAGATGCCCTGTCCTGGAGTCCCTTTAAGATACTGTAGAACGCGATTAGCTGCTTGCAAATGAATATCTTTAGGATTGTGCATGAACTGACTTATTACACTCACTGCATATGCAATATCAGGTCTTGTGTGAGAGAGATAGACGAGTCTTCCTACTAGTCTTTGATACATCTCTTTATTAACAGTCAGCGCTTCTTCAGCTTCTCCAAGCTTGTGATTAAGATCAATAGGAGTATTCATTGGTTTGCATGCTAGCTTCCCTGTTTCTTTAAGAAGGTTTGTAATGTACTTCTGTTGAGAGATAAAGATTCCCTGTTTAGAGTGTGCCACTTCAATCCCTAGGAAGTATTTCAATCTCCCTAATTCCTTGATCTCAAATTCCTCGGTCAAACATCGCTTCAAATTTTGTCTCTCGTTCTCATTGTTTTCTGTCATGATGATGTCATCAACATACACTAATAGAGCTGTAACTCCCCCTGAAGTCGAGTGCTTAATAAACAGAGTGTGATCTCCTTGGCTTTGTTTATATCCCATACTTGTCATTACTTAGACAAACCGACCAAACCATGCCCTCGGAGATTGTTTAAGTCCATACAGGGCCTTTTTTAATTTGCACACTTTATCAGTGGTGCCAAATCCTGGAGGCACTTCCATATAAATTTCTTCCTCTAAATCCCCATGTAAAAATGTGTTTTTTACATCAAATTGTTGCAGATCCCAGTCATAATTAGCTGCCAATGACAAAAGAAGTCTCACAGTATTCATTTTTGCAACTGGAGCAAATGTCTCTTGATAGTCCACACCATATGTCTGAGTATATCCTTTGGCTACCAATCTTGCCTTGTAGCGCTCGAGGGACCCATCTGTTTTGTATTTTACTGTATAAACCAATTTGCATCCAATAGGTTTCTTTCCTGGAGGCAAGTCTACCAACTCCCATGTTGTATTTTTCTTCAGGGCTTCCATTTCCACATTCATAGCTTGTTTCCAATTTGTATTAGATAAAGCCTCAGATAATGACGTAGGAGTCTGGATATTATTCAGGCTGGTAAGGAAATTCTTATGGGTTTGTGAGAACTTCTCGAAGGATACAACATGAGATAGTGGATACAAGGGATGTTTAGTGCATTCCCTTGTTCCCTTTCTAATGGCAATTGGAAGGTCATTGTCAGGTTCAGAGGCTAAAAGATCATTGTTAGTTTCAGGAACTAATGAAATTTGTAAGGAGGGTTCAGGATTTGTTACCTCATTCTCAGGGATTGGTTCAAATTCTTGAGCTTGCATCGGTTCAGGAGCTGCGGCTTTATTCCTTGAGTACACTTGTCCAGTCATCTGATCCTTAGGTTCGTCATTGGGTACAGGGGGTGTAGGAGATTCAGGTTTGGTTTGTTGGAGGATAAAGGGGTCATAAAGGTCAAAAGGGTTATCAAGGGAGTTCCGATCCTTATCTTCCATGATGACATTCTCCCCCGGAAGAGGAGGAGCGGTAAAATAGGGCTCAGGTTCATAGAAAGTGACATCGGCTGAGACAAAGAATTTCTTTGATGGTGGATGATAGCATTTATATCCCTTTTGAGTGGAAGAGTATCCGACAAAAACACGCTTAAGAGCTCTAAGGTCCAACTTTCCCCTGTTGGGTTGGTGAACATGGACAAATGAAACACACCCAAATATTTTAGGTATAAGATTATTGGAGATTTTAAGCTTAGGATAAAATTGACGTAGCTTTTCCATAGGACTTTTGAAATCAAGGGTCCGGGATGGTAGACGGTTAATAAGATGTGTTGCAGTAAGGACAACTTCCCCCTAATAGGACTTAGGCATATTATGCTGAAATAAAAAGGCTCGGGTTGTATCAAGTAGGTGACCGTTTTTTCTTTCAGCAACTTCATTTTGTTGTGGAGTGTGAACACAAGATGATTCATGAAGGATCCCCTCGGTTTGAAAGTAATTGGTCACTGTTTGATTAAAATAGTCTCTAGCATTGTCAGATCGAGAAATCTCTTGATTTTAGCACCAAACTGGGTGTGTATCATGTTATGGAAGGTAGGGAGAATAAAGCTCACATCGGATTTTTGTTTTAATAAGAATATCCACGAAACTCTAGTACAATCATCAATGAAGGACACAAACCATCGCGCTCCAGAAACATTAAGTATTGGAGAGGGACCCCAAATATCACTATGAATGTGATCAAAAGGATCTAAACTTCTGTCATTGCTAAGTGGAAAAGATATACGCTTGTGTTTCTCAAGTTCACACACTTCACAATGAAAATCTTCAACATTCAGAGATTTAAACAAAAAAGGAAACATGATTTTAAGAGATCGAAAAGAAGGATGGCCAAGGCGGCGATGATGGAGCCATAACTTTTCTTTATTGGAAAGTTTGTGCTCAGAGAGAAATGAAGTGGTACTCTTGATAGGATGTACTAGTGTCTCAAGGTAATACAACCCGTCCTGTTCCTTAGCATGTCCAATCATCGTCCCCAAGTCCTGGTCTTGAAATGCACAGTAAGTAGGGAAGAAGGTCACATTACAACTCAGATCATGGGTCAATTTTTTAATAGAGATAAGATTGGTAGATAGTTTAGAAACATGAAGAACATTTCTGAGTGTAAGGGTGGGGCTGATGTGAACATCACCTATACCAGCAACTGTGGTTAAGGATCCATCAGCTGTGGCTATTTTCCGACTACTAGGACATGGGTTGTAGGTATGAAATATATTGGGAGAATTGGTCATGTGATCAATAGCACCAGAATCTATAACCCAAGAGTTAGCAAAAGATTTATCCGAGACGTTAAATCCAATAGAAATAGGAAAATTACCTGAATGGGCCAATGAACAGGTACCTGAGGGTTTGTCAAGAGTGCCAAGCAAAGATTTTAATCTTTCAATATCGTCTTGGCTGAATCCGTCTGGCACTGGGGAGGCTGCAACTGTTGGTTCAGTAGACATATGTGCTTGGCCACTGGTTTTCTGCTGTCCTCCGTTGTAACCCCATTCTTTACTGGAAGTTGAAGGCTTTCCATGAAGTTTCCAACACTTCTCCCTTGTATGTCTAGTCTTCTGACAATAAGTACACCTTAGATTGTCCCTATTGTCTCGATTTGGGACCTTTGATGATTCAGCGCGCGGAGTGTGTGTCCTCTGATCATTTCCCCGATTGGCGATCATAGCTGAGCCTTCCAACTTCTGAGGTGTGAGCATAACACTTCTTCTGCTTTCTTCAGTCCGAATAGCGGAGATAGTCTCATTCAGAGTTAGTAACTCTTTGCTGAGAGTTTGAACTCTTACTTGATCAAACTCTGCATTGAGTCCAGCCAAAAAGTCATAGACTCGATCCTTCTCAATATAGTTTTTTAAAATTACGGCATCTGCAGGGCATTTAGTCTCAATACACCTATAATGGTCAAGTTCTTGCCAGAGATTTTTCAAGACATTGGCATATTCAGTGACCGTCATGTTGCCTTGTTTTGTTGTTCCAACTTTCACTTTGATTTCATACACTTGGGTTGCATCATGGGCCTTAGAGTATGTCTGATGAACGGCATTCCAAATGTCTTTGGCGGTAGTTAGAAACATGCATGTATCACTAATATTTGGCGCCATTGAATTCCATAGCCATGCCATTATAGAAGCATCTTCGTTATCCCATGCTATAAACTTAGGATCTCCAGGTGTAGGTCCAGTACCCAAAAGATGATTTAATTTTCCTTTGCCCTTCAGAAAAGTACGTACCAGCTGAGACCACTTCAAATAATTTTTTCCATCAAGTCTGTAGGTTGCTTGAATGTTCGGTAGCTCTCCTTTCTCTATTTTATCAACTGTTTCTTCTGTCTGCACTGTTTCGGAAGTAACCGATATTTCCCCCCCATTTTTTTTTCGTTCTTCAAAGATGTGAAGAAGAAGACAAAGAAGATAAGTATAAGGAAGAAGATGAAGAAGACGAAGAAGATGTAAAGAAGAAGACGAAGAAGATGTAAAGAAGAAGATGAAGAAGACGAAGATCGAGTTGCAGGGATTGACGATGCGATTAGCAGCAGCAGTTGCAGACGAACACAGTTGCAGATCGCGATTTGCATATCGCGATTTAAATGGCGATTTGCAGATGAGGATCGCGATTTGCAGATCGCGATTTAAATGGCTATCCAACAGCAGTTCCAAATTGCGATTGAAATGGATATGGAAGATGAGGATCGCGATTTGTAGGCGATCCAGTCGCACGAACCAGTTGCAGAGAGGATTCTTCAAACTGCACGAACCAGTCAATGGATCTGACGACGGTGATGACGATGGCAGTGCTCAAAGAGAGACGATGATCCAGGGAGATGGAGATGACGATGAAGGCTGCGTCGCAGAAACACAACGGCGGCGAAGATTTTGGCGGCGACAGCGGAGATGCAACGAGCAGCAGCAACGGTATAGGTGGGTACTGCGACACGGTGTTTCCACTCTAGCAACGAAGGCAGCAACGGTGATGAAGATGGAGGATTCCGGCAGCGACGACGATGAAGGCCACCCAAGAGTATTCCGGCGATGAAGGCTGATAATGATGATTATGGCGATGAAGGCCGAAACAGATTTTCCAGTAATAGAAACTAGGGCTCTGATACCATGTTAAGAAAATAAAATAATGAACGACACAAGATGTAACGTGGTTCGGCTTTATGGCCTACATCCACGGGAGAAGAGAAAGGATATTTATTCTTGTGTAATGTCTTAATGGAGAGACTCCATATATATAGACATACAGGGCTATGTACTTATAGCTATAATTACAATTTTAGTAACTGCTATATTCCTTAAAGGAAATAAATCCTTAAGGAAATAAATCTGTACAGGAAACAAATCTGTATAGGAAATAAATCTATATAGGAAACAAATCTCAACAGAGACAATGCATCCCAGTGGAATAGTTGGTATCCATCTTAATTTTCTTTGGTTGTAAGTGGTGGGGCTCAACCTTACGACCTCAAAATTTGCTTACCGTCTGTCAAACTACCGCTCAAGTATTTTATAACTTGCTCTATTATAACGATAACTGCTCTTCTGTCAGCAGGACCTTCTTTAGAACAACACTATTCAGTCCTGTGGATTGATATTGGATTTGTTATACATAGGATTTGTAATTTGATCGACCGATCTCCTATATTCTGTCATTTGGACTCTCAGCTCATCTTATTTCTTCATTATGTTTCCTTCTAAACGAAGGTTTCTTGAAAATGGTCGCGTCGTGAATTCTACACCTTCCTGAACAAGAATTCATTTTACATGAACCTCCCCAATTCCTCCTGCTGTGATCATTTATTTGTGCTTGTGTGTTGAGACTATTACTAGTTTGCAGTTTCAATGAACACAATCTGCTAGGTTGTTGGTTCTCCATCCATATCTCCCTCAACTGTTTTATACCTTGGAATACTAACTTTCACTGTGTGGAACTGGATCTCCTTTTAAAAGTAACATTTGTTCTCTCTCATGATTTTTCTTATTGTATTTGTTTGAGCTCGTGCCATATGAGAAGCTAGGAGCCTAGGATTGGTTATCTATCTGATAGAAAGATCTCTTATTTTTGTCCATTTGAAACCTTATATGACCTTATTTATTACTTGACTGTTGTTTCCTTTATGGCCTTCTGTCCTTGATAATATCATTTTGTATGTTCCTGAGCAAGAAAACATTTTATCATCTTTTTTCAGGTGATAGCACTGAATAGTTCCTTAGAAGCTGAAGGCGAGCTTTACATAGATGATGGCAAGAGCTTTGAGTTTGGGCAAGGAGCATACATCCACCGCCGCTTTGTATTTTCAAATGGTCAGCTTGTATCTACAAATGTAACACCGCTTACCTCAGGCAAAAAATTCTCTTCCAATTGTGTCATCGAGAGGATAATACTACTAGGCCTTCCATCAGGAAGCAAAAGTGCTACGATTGAACCAGGCAGCCACAAACTCGATACTGAACCTGGGCCACTTAGGCTTAATGCTGGATGGGATTCTAATGCTCTCACCATTCGCAAACCAAATCTTCGCATTGCAGATGACTGGACTATAAATATTTTGTAGGGATTTTAAGAGTAAGATTTTGAATAGTAATTCTTGCTTTTGATGGACCCCTACTTGCCGCATGTTTGTTTAGGCCAGCAGAATTAGAGTTGTGGATGCAATGAGTAGCTGAAAATTGTAAGCAAGACCCTCCATTGCAAGGGTCATGTTGCTCAAGCCCTTGGATCAGGATGAACAAATTCTATAACAGTAAGTACTCCTTTGGTTTCACTAATAGATAGAGGCAGCTATTATTACATTCTCTTATATTACAATGTACTATTACATTCCTGCATAATTCACTCACCTGAATACTAATTATAGCACTGAACATGTCTCAAGAACTTAGATCCAACAGAACTATATATACATGCATATCAACAAACTCTAAATGTCAAGCACATCTGTGCTTGGCAGGCTTGGCTTGGGCTTGATTTCCATGTTTCCGAGCTTGGCTGAGCCAATGGCAATCCTCGAATGAGCAAGTCTGTTCACTAGCCAGCTGCTCCCCCACATCAGCTGGCTTCATGTACATGGGTCCCCATGTTGGGGTACCATCTTCATATGAGTTATGAGTCAATCTGCGAATGCCCGAACCATCTGATCTTGCAATGAAGATTTCACCATAAGGCTGGTAGTGATGTGGGTTGCTTATAGGCTCAGCTGAAACTGCAGCATAGTCTGTAGTGAATGCTATGCTCTTCGAGTCCGGGCTGAACCATGGATGGTTCACCTTTCCTCCACTG